>OZ026618.1:68795443-68970443 GCA_964020975.1 Hermodice carunculata | reverse complement strand
TGAGCGCTTTGGGTCACCATATTAGTGGAGATTATATATAAATATATATATATATATATATATATATATATATATATATATATATATATATATATATGTATATATATATGCATTTATATATATATATATATATATATATATATATATATATATATATATATATATATATATATATATATATATATATATATATATATATGTATATATATATATATGACTGTGTGCTTGGGTACATTTTATTTGTATATATCCACATATGTATTTGTATACGTTATTTGAAAACAAGTAGAATTAGCTAATTTTGTTGAATAATTAGTCGGGTAAATATATGCAGCTGGAAAATTTTCTTGGTTGTATCTGTAATCGTGCTACAAGCGTGAAGTGCTAAGTCACTGCATCGGATGTATACTCTAATGTCTGCGTCTTTTTTTCTGCTGTCTTCCTTGCAGTTATCATTTAGATGTATTCAATTAAGTCGCATCATACATGTTATGCTAATGGCTAAAAACATTTTTCAAACCAATTGAATCATGGTATTTTCCATGGCCGGCCAGAGATGCTCTTCACAAAAAAACCGGAGAGCCCCAGTCAATATGAAACAAGTAAAGAAATAGGTGAAAACGTTCCGTGATTTGCAGTTTATCACTCTGGAATTAAATGTGACAATAAGAAAAGGAAATCATTGTCATTGCTCTCTGTTGAATAGAAAATATATTATGTTGTTAGGAATGTGTCTTTTCGTTTAAGCATCTTTGTCCCCCCTCCTCCCCCCCCCCCCCCCCCCAAAAAAAACTGAATGATCTTCGTGCTCAATTGTTACCTTTAAACCGCAATTGCCTAAACTCCAGCTCGGGACAGTTGGCGTTGACTAAAGGCAAAGTACTCCGGGGAGTGCCCAGCGCATTTGTTGAGTATGAGCAAAGTGTCGTTTGAGTGTCCTGAACAGCTGTTGAGTATAGGCAAAGTGCTGTCTGAGTGTCCAGAACAGTTATTAAGTTGAAGAAAAGTCCTCTATAAGTGACCATTACAATGGTTTAGTATAGGCAGGTGCTCTTTGAGTGACCATTGCAGTGGTATATTATCAGCAAAGTAGTCTATGAGTGACCAGAGTAGTTGTTGACTATGGGCACAGTACATGCTAGTATTCAGAATGGTTGGTTAGTACATGCAAAGTGCTCTTTGGGTGACCAGGGCAGTCGTTTAGTATAGACAAAATACTCTGTTAGCAACTAGTACAGTCATTTTTTGTAAGCAAAGTACTCTTTGATTGGACAGGGCAATCGTTGAGTACAACGGAAGTATTCTTTAAGTGATCAACACAGTTTCTTAACATGGGCAAAGTACCCTTGGAGTGAAAGAAGACAATTGTTGGATAGAGGCAAACTGCACTGTACAGTGCTGGGACAGTGATGGAGAGGCAAGTTTCCCCTCGGAAAGAGTTATCAAAATAAACTTTTTAAAAAGTTTAAAAATAATAATGGTTGCACTACCACATGCATTGCCAAGGTAGAAATTATATCCCCCCCCCCAAGCCATAGTTTGACTCCAGATATTTTTTACAATTATGCAATGAAAGATGATATTTTCTCTTTCTTTTAGACGATGAACCACTGGAAACCATCATTGAGCAAGACTCCGGTGAGACGGTTTTACTAGAACTGGGTCTATTTTTTCGACTTTGTGCCTCCTTTCTTAATATTTTCAGCGCATGTTCTGCACGAGGTTTTGCGATCAATTTGGTTATTAACTTTTCACCTAAGATTTGATTATAACAGCATTAACTATTTTTGACCATGCTACAATGGTGTCCATAGATTTTATATGGAACAAGGGTTCCATTATAGAATTTTGGCTGTAGTTGGAATGCTTACAACTAGATGACTTTGCTTCAGCAAGCACGCAAATGCACGCTTTTCATTTGGTTTTGATTTTCGTCCTACATGCAGCAGCTATACTTATGCCAAGTTAGCAGTATGCGTGTCCACCACATACTGGCTACTGTTTCTCCTTTCTCATATTGCAAACTGCTCATAATATTTTCGCAACTTTTCCTCTTTTTTCCCCACATTTTTAGACCTTTTACATGAATGCAATGAGATTTTCTCCACATAAAATTAATATTTTGACTATGAAGCATGTGGTGCATAAATCGATGTGGTTTTAAATCACTTCATTAAAAGCCATTTAGAGATGGGTGGTTTGTATTATGATGTTATATCTGATTGCGCTTATACAAAGTAAGAAAATTGTGCAAAAGCACGCTTTGCAACTATTTACATTCCGTCACACGCCATTTTTGCGCTACACAGCCGTGGCTATTTTACTGTAATCTACACCATAACAGCCTGTAAAATATGATATCATACTGCACTTTGGGCTACCTGCCATTTGCAGCTAATACGTGCAAGACATTTATGATAACATTGATATCTGAATACAAAATGAAGAAAATGCAGAAAAAAACAACGTTTAGGAAAGTAAAAACAGCTGCTAAATTAAACATCCGTTCGTAAAATGTGAATGACAACAATAATTCTGGTAATAACGGAGTTTCCATTACCCCACTTAATTGTCTTTTTTACGATGTATATGATCGAAATCAATGCCTGCCGGTAAGAATAATTATTAAGTTTACCAGAAAGAGAAACAAATTACAAAAAAAAGCATCAACAGCAAAAATAACAACGGGATAATTCAAAACATGCATAATTACGTAGTTCATTAAACAGTAAGTCAGATTACGTAGTTTAGGTTCCGGTACATATAGTTTTGTAATGAAGGCATAAAGGAATATACATTGTAAGAACCTGCTGAACACCACGTGATATTTGGTGTTGTTTTAATCTGAAGAGGCCAAAATGATGTATAATTGAGTTAATACATGGCATAATATATTGTGGACCGTACATACACTGCATGAAGTGTCAGTCCAAGGCAGCCCGGGCCAGGCAGAATATTTCTGTGGAAGGGACCACAGATTAACTGGTGTATTCCCCTTGAATGGAGCATGGGTAATTATGGATAAGCAGTGTAACACTTTTGTAGGGAGCATAGATTATGTGGTGTATTAAAAGGACCGCAGAATACATAGTCATAGTAGTGTACTCCTATTGAAGGGAGCATAGATCAATGTCTTAAATAAACGCATATGACCAATTGCATGTGGTTGCTGAAGCCGTGCATTTTCAAAAAATAAAAATGCATCGAGTGCAATAATAGTGATAACTTAAGGTAGAGTTATAGACGTAGATAGTAACTGGATCTGCTACGGAGCTAGAGAGTTTGGATTGTACTTTTTTTTTGGGGGGGGGGGGTTTACAGAACTACATGAAAGATGTGGGACTTTTGCTTCTGTTTATATAAAATTAATCCTTTGTTTTCGTGCTCTGGTGTTTGCAATTACGGTGCACAGATACAATATAACGTCAAATTCAGTTGTCACTGTTCAAAGGAGGTTGTTGCCTTCCCTTCAACACTTAATAGCACGTGCGTGAAAACTTCTTTTTACAGCTCTTCTGCTTGATATGATCTGGACACTCAGCATACTGATCTGACCGAGGAAAGTTGTTGACTTGCGCTACATCATCCTGCATGTAATTGCTAAAAATTTTATGCCTTCATTATACCCACCGATTCAAGGGCAGCATTAAGACAATAAGAGTATGGCATTCAATATTTATAAACTTCGGTTAATGTTGATGGTTCCCAATGGAAAATGTAGCACAATTACTGACAGGAAAATTGTACAAAGGCAGCCCACAGAATGATTATTGATGGGACTGTCACATTAGTCGGAGCGAAACACATGTTCATATCCTTTTTACCAGCTTCTTTTTCGTTGAGATACACTGATGCGCAACAAACTGAGCTGTGATATTTAGACGGCACCAGAAAAGGTAGTTTAATGTGGCATGGTTCAGAACCCTAGTAGACAAACTGTACTTTTGTAATTATTGCGGCGAAAATTTGAGACAACTTGAATGCCTTGCTCACACGTATAAAAAGGCTTGCATCTGATTTTGATTTATGAGAGTGGTTTTCAGCACAGTCTCAAGCAAGGTTGAAAGCAGACTTCATCAACGTCACTCTCACAACGCAGCTGCGGTGGACTTGAAATATTTATATCATAATATATTTTTATGCGAGAAGCTGGTATTACGCAAAGTGCCTTTCCTTAGAAAATACAGGTCCCGTGTTGCGCCCTTGTATATGTCTGGCATCCAGACGCTAGCGCACCCACTCTTGGTCGGCCTTGCAAAATATGCGTGGACAAACTATCCTTTCATGGACAAAATATGTAAACACGTCTTTCAGGCTTCTGCAGCACGTGTATAAAACAGCAAAAAGTTCAATTGTTGTTCTCTGTTTTGCGTGGCTTCTCTTATCAGCGGTACACTTCACCGTGTATTGTGAGTAAAATTCAGAATGGAAACATACCAAGATGATATGCTTGAAGTGTAAGCTTTCCGCAACGCGCGTAGCACCTGGAGGGTACAGCGGAACCTATTCAGTCCGGCTTCAATCGTGGGCGAGTACGGTCTGATGTCAGGTTGAAATAAAGGAAAAACATGCATGGCGCTGACCGAATGTGAGCCTCGTCCTGCCTGCGCTGCAAGCCGGCAACTTTCTCTTTGGGGGTGGGGGCTAGAATCGTCGAGGCTGCTCATATCTTGAACTTTAATGGCTCTATTGTTTTATCGATCTTGAAGGCAGCTTTGTCTGCATGCTGATCAAAGTGCGGCTGGGGTGGATTCATGGGGGTATATAGCTCCCGCGTAAAGCAGAGTTTGAGTCACCATGTGCACCATTTTGATTCCGTCAATCTGTCCATTAACTGTGTGAATCCAATGACATCTTCAGGCTCCCAGGAACAATATATAGCATGCAAGTACCACAAATGGAGGACTGGTAGCTTTTTCTGTGGAAGAATGGTTACATTCTCTTCCAATTCCCTCGACTGGTCCAGGTGCTAGTCCACTTTCGTTTTCAACGAAAAACAAAACAAAACAAAACAAAAAAACAAAAAAACGTCTGTCATCAACCTGCAATCTCTCTAAACTGATTCTCAAACTTTTCCCGTGATCTCGTACACGTCCGCCGCCACGAGAAGTGTGCACACACCAGCTTTCAATTTTCGTACAGCCAATTATGTATTTTGCGCTTTAAAATAAATATACTGTTGAAATCATACGTTAAAAAAAACTGGCCAATCTTAAGAATAGACCGTAACTTGCTGTACATTCTAAAACCAAAATAAATCCAACTCAAACATTTTCTCGTAGGGCACTTGCTAAGAATGGAAATGCAACGTTTTGGTGTGAAGAATATGCAGAGCAGAGCAGCAGGTCAAAACCTATGGTAGATCTAAGTGTCACATATATTGAAAAAGGCCTGGCCTGAAGGCTGCCATCTTTGCAGTGACGTCATACCAACCACTCGAGGTTGGCTTCAAATAATGACAAATAAACCGTGAACTGTGTGTAAAATAATTACATAGCACAATTGTTATATTAAAAGATCCAGACTATGTGTGATCAATAAAAGAATTTTATTGATAGGTTAATAATTTGCGCATGATAACACCATGTCATCACTGTCGCATCATGGAACTGATACTTGGCCAAGATGGCTGACCCTATTGTTCAAGAAAGGTAAGAACATTGTAATTAATTTGACCGTGCCTTCTGTACAACTACTCTGATATTTGCATTTTGTTTACATCATAATGTTCTTATTCAATGTGGGCTTGGGACTGGGGTAGTATCGAAGCCGGGGTACCCCAGGGATCGGTTCTTGGTCCTCTCATGTTTCTGGTTTATGTAAATGATATCACCGATATCGTAAGGTCTAACATAAAGTTGTTCGCCGATGATGTAACTTTGTTTATTACCATCGACGACCCCATCAGCTCTGCCAACGCTATCAACAATGACCTGAAATCTATAGAGACCTGGTCTCGTCAATGGTTTGTCACTTTCAATAGTACCAAAACCAAATCCATGCTTTTCACTAAAAAGAAGAGTCAAGATCAAAACCCACCCATTGTTTTTCTCGGTAACTCTTTAGAAAATATATCAGAACATAAACATCTTGGTGTAATTTTCATTTCTGACTTGTCATGGTCAAACCACATAAATTCACTTGTATGCAAAGCCAGGAAACTAATTGGAATTCTAAAACTACTACAATATAGACTCAACAGGCGTTCATTGGAAATTAAATACTTGACATATATTAGACCATTACTGGAGTATGGGGATGTAGTTTGGGGTGGATTTACTCAGGCAGATGCTTCATCGCTTGAAAGTGTTCAACTGGCTGCAGCCCGAATAATAACCGGGGCAACCTGTCGCACTAGTCATAGATTATTATACAGTGAGACGGGATGGGAGTCTTTGGCTAAACGTCGAGATAAACACAGGCTAACATTGCTATATAAGATCATACATGGGCTAACACCCGATTACCTTCATGACTTAATTCCAGGAAACGTGTCTTCTGGAAATATATACAATGTAAGATCAAAAAATGATATAAGCCAGATATACGCAAGAACTAGTATTTATAGCAATTCTTTTATATCAGCAACCATTCGTCAGTGGAATTTGTTACCCAATTCAGTTCGAAACTCTGAGGATCTTGATACATTTCAGCGTAAATTAGACAATGATAAACCAAAGGTTAACGATTTATTCTACATTGGCAACCGGAAAGTAAACATTCTACATTCCCGAATTAGAATGGGCTGCAGTCAGTTGAACCACGACATGCATAAAATTGGCATCGCAAGTTCTCCTAGTTGTGCTTGCGGCGCCACAGTAGAAAATTCGTACCATTTTTTCTTTGAATGTCCTCGCTTCATTACCGAACGCAACACTCTTCAAATGTTTATTATAACCAAGGCTCCGTTTACATTAAATACAGTTCTAAATGGAAGTTTAAAATGTTCAAAAGCCGCTAATGTAGCTATCTTTGAATCTGTGCATACGTACATTATCCGCACTGGCAGATTCAACTGAAACCCGCACTGGTTTCACTTGGTAGTTTGTATATACAGTTGATATTACGAATTTTGTTATATAGATATGGGTAGGCCTACCATTTAAGTGGCCACGTGCGGGCAAACATCATTACTTTTGTAAAAGACTTATTCCGAGACTGTTTATATCTTACAGTCAATGCAACCTACTCATTACTCGGACCACTATCTGTGACGTCTGGTGGTGTCTTTATCTTGCATTCTGTTATGTGACCGTTAATGTACTGTCCTGTGGTTTGTGCCGTTACCTTTCACACCATACTGTGTATTTTACTCCTTATTATTATTTTTTTTGCTTTTGCGAGAGGAATTTGTATAGGCTATGCCTGATTTCCAATTGCTTTAATAAAATATGTTTAAACCCCAATGTGGGCTTCATAAGTTAATTTTCTTGTCAGTTTGACTTCGGCTGTTAGCATTAGGAGGAAGACCATGACAATCACTTGACAAGACCATTTCTTTTTCTCCATCCATTGTGCTGCTAGGGCGATATTTAGGGCTAAATTTGGAGGTAAATATTTCCTGCGATACTACTCTGCCAGTGTTTGTATGTATCGGAGAGATCGCAGCGATTGTTCATGGCAATATTGTCGTTTTTCATTTGAGGTTGTTACATCGACACATGACTAGTAGCAATTGTATCTGCGTCAAGACATGCAATTGCTGGCCATAAATGAAAAAACAAAAACAAACAAACAAACAAAAAGAAAAACAAAAAGAAAAAAAAAACAAAACAAAAAACAACAAAAAAAAAAAAAAAGTTAACAAAAACAAAATAAAACAACCGTACAATAGCAGAGAAGCGTGTGAACAAATAAGCTAGAAAGATGTTTGTC
This sequence comes from Hermodice carunculata, assembly GCA_964020975.1. NCBI lineage: Eukaryota > Metazoa > Annelida > Polychaeta > Eunicida > Amphinomidae > Hermodice > Hermodice carunculata. The sequence continues at coordinate 68,962,568 of OZ026618.1, read as the reverse complement.
TGTTTAAGTAGAGAAATTGTCAATATGTTAGCCTTTATAATCTCTGTTTGCCGGTTCTGAACTGAAGTGCAAGTTTGTCCTTTATCGTATTGATTGTAGTTAATAGAAGATGTTGTCAGTCAAGTAGACTTTGCCATCATTGTCCTTACGGCAGCAGAAAGTGGCTTTTATGTAGAAAGCAATAGACGATGGACAAAGCTTACAAGTTTTTTAAGAAAGAAGCAGATATTTAATAGTTGAAGTTCCGTAAATGTCGATGAATTGCTAAATATAGCACATAAATCTATTGGAAACCGCTTAAAGCAAAATCGTTGGGAAAAGCGGTTTAATTCGTTTCATTTCCATGAATCATAATTAACAGAAAGGAAATGGATCTAAAAACAAGCCGCAGGCAATTTCTCGCTCGGTACAATACACAACAGCGGCTTAATCTGCTTCATACGACCCTTCCCAACAAACACCATACATGTACATATAATTCCACGGAGTCAAAATTTGTTGTGCCCGCCAGGGTACGCTCTGAAAGGTTTCAGCTGTAACTCCTTTCCTGATATGTATATTTTATAGCTTCTAATCCTAATATTTGATTTTTTTTTAAAGGTGGACTTGCGTTGCGGGAAACTAATATCTGACGGAGCATGTGTACAAGTGTGGCGAGAAATGAAATAAGCAATTCCATGCGCTTAAAATATTCCACGATATGGCAGTCCAGTTTAACAGTGACATTGGTGTTAGACTCTCAAACAAAGTTCAAAATGATTATGGATGAATAATGTCCGTATTATGTAACTTGGACAAAATTAATCCTTCGGTGGACACAGAGTGATTGTCATGTTGATAAATATGCCGCGTGGCAGCGAAAGATATACGATGTTAGATATAATGATGCAATAGTATTCCATATATTCGGGATAATATTTTGAATCTTATTATGTCTGTATGTTTTATCATTGGATTGGTGTGTTGTCGAAGTTTAGGATACATCTATGATAAAAAGTACACATAATATCAAAAGGAAGCGTGTGAAGCCAAAGCATGGAATTGGAACTTCAGATCTAATTAGCAGCAACAGAGGCCATATCATGGCCGTATATTACTGTATACACAAGCCACCATGGCTGATGGCATGGTGTAAGTACTGTTCGGTATGGGCAACTTAACCCTATGTTATTGCCGCATCGTATTACTGTGTCTAACATGACGTTGAGGTGACTTTGAATGTTTGTAATAGGGACCTATTTCAAGCCACCGTTTAAAGTGACGTGTAATAAACCCATTGTCATTTTGCTCCCAAATCAAGATAATCAAAATTGCTTGACACTTTTTATTTACTTAATCATTAAATGTCTTTTTGTGCAGGATTAATTATGTCTTAAATACAAAAATATTGAACTATTACTGCACCATTATCCCAAATACAAGTATTTAGAGGCAGAATATCTCGTGTCGTACCCCATGACATGAATCTATTGTTTGTATATGTATATATTGCTGCCAGGTCCTTTAGTAAATGCATTGACTTTGTATAACACAAAAAAACCACAGGCCCGTTTTCTTTGAAAAACTCTCAAAATTACTGGACCACACTTCAGGCATCATTACTAGGATGCCCATTTGTATATCTGTGTCATTTCGAAACCACCGGCCTAGCTCTTTCTGAGCGGAACATGTGAGAAGTACAAATACAATTTGACATGGTGCACTGACTCTGCAATGAGCAAACTGAGCAAATAATAAGGTCTTGGAGAGAGAAAGGAACGAAACAAAGAATAATAACAACAAAAAAACAAAAACAAAACAAAAACAAACAAAAAACCACCCAAAAAAACAAACAAAAAAAACAAGAAAAAACCCAAAAAAAGCAAAAAACAAACAAAACAAAATAAAACAAAAACAAAAAAAATAAAATAAAAAACAAATGCATAAACGGATCGCCATTCATAGTATCAAAGTCGGCTACTTTTTCATAGGAATTGGAATGCAGTTTTTGAAATGAAGTTCCTCAAACATCTACCAAAAAACAATCAAAATCACAATTGAGACACGCATGCTCATGCAAAAACAATCCTCCATTGGAACACTTTTACAGACATTAATAGCTGGATTTATATGTATTTGTAGTGTCTGTTGTCTTTTATTCATATTCTCTCCTTATTGAGCCACAATCAAAAGTAGCGATGCGGCAGATAAATATTACATCTATCTATCTATATCTACCTACCTACCTATCTATCTATCTATCTATCTATCTATCTATCTATCTATCTATCTATCTATCTATCTATCTATCTATCTATCTATCTATCTATCTATCTGTCTGTCTGTCTGTCTATCTATCTATCTATATCTATCTGTCTATCTATCTATCTGTCTGTCTGTCTATCTGTCTGTCTGTCTGTCTGTCTGTTTGATGATGATGATGATGATGATGATGATGATGATGATGATGATGATGATGATGATGATGATGATGATGATGATAATCAAAGTGAATTCTAATCCGTTTACTGAGGACAATCAAAATTGGCGATTGTCTAATATTGGTTCTCCTCGTGTGAATACAATATAGACGGTCATTTTCAAGAGTAGTATGATTACATCCTGCTAAATAAATATGAAAGACAGGTACCAATCGGATTTCTTAGTTGTAACTATTGTTAAAGGTCGAGTAGAACGACCTGGCACCGTATTATGGTAGTATAATTTTCACAAACGCTTCCCTCTGAAGGTAGGAGGAGACTGATCCATCAGCGATCGTCAGTTCGGGTTTGACCTAAGCGGCCAATCCAGGCCAGCAAGCAAAGCTTCTGACCTTGGCATGCCCTTCAAACAGATTAGACTTGCAATTCTCATACAAAACGTTTGTTTTGTTTTACTTGCAACAAATTTAGCAAATCTTGAGAGGAAAAGACTTTTGACAGCAGAGCGCCTTTCGGTGCTTTCAATGGAATGGACAAGTGGCCTGTCCCGATGCTACCGTCTACATGTGTAATAAGTCTTGCCCTGTTTATAGACCGTGTTATATATATTCTTTTAATATATATACAGCACTTTTACTCAGTTTTTAAACTCACCAACATTACTCTGTAACTTCAGTTGTGCTCATCAGTGCCATAAAATCTCAGGGACAGCTAATTCACACAAGCGTCTACATCTGCTCTGTTTCTCCCATCAACATTTTAAGTCATATATTTTACATATTTTCACGCTAAATGTCAAATCTCTGTAGATTTATTTGATAATTCAACGAAGAAACAAACAAAAAACAAACCACATATATATGTCAATGAATGAATGAATGAACGAATGAATGAAGGAAGGGAGGAAGGAAGGAAGAAATCTAAAAAAAATGTCAAAAATATTTTATGTGGAAGAGAAACGTTAACGAAAGCTGTCAAATGGACGTTTTTGTTTTCCCAAACCTGTTGGAAAGGATAAAAATAATTATAATAAGTAAGGGAAGTTAAAGGGGGCTGCCTGTTTCAATGTTTTGGACGGACACCCGTTAAACTGCACCGTGGGCGTGTCTATATAGAATATGAATGCTGCACATCCCTGTACAAAGTGCTAACAGGGGTTCGTCATGTAGCTGTCACAAGCATATTGCATGCCAGACGCATTTAAGGCATAACTAGAAATCAAGCTTGGTACGATTGCTATTCAGTGCGGCAGTCCATGGTGACCTCAGGTCAAAGTCGTTACTAATTATATCTACTTTGTATCATTTATAACTTACCTGTCTGAACGTACGTCATACGGCACAGCAACGGCATGCTCAATTCTTGTCTTATGAAGTCCTAGAAGGCACAAAAAGAGGAGCCGTGCCGTACGAAAGGCATAGTAGTCTGCATGGTGCGAATCTTAATGACTACTATCTGCCATTGATTCGCTTCCAGGATTAAAAAACGGCGAGGTGAAAATACACCAGTATGCTAAATATAGCTCAAGGCTCATTTCATGTATAGATACTTGCGAGATTACTGGGGCTATGTCTGGTTTTGGTCAGCACAACGGGGTCGGAAATTCGTTTATAATAGTGCAATTTTTAATTGTTACCTAGAAGTTGATCGCATGACGTTTACTTTGCATGAGCGGTTGGGAACGTGCCTGGGAATCAGATCAAAACATTTTATCGGTTGTTTTTCTCCGACAGTCAACATTTGATCAACGCTGTGCAGCTCCTTGGGCTTTCATCAGACAGCAGATACACTTTCTCGTGTGGCGTGGTGGAGGGTGGGTGGATGGGTGGGTAAGGTTTAGGTTCCTTGTATACTTATGCAAGAAATAAAATTGTTTCAGTACAAAGTTCAGAAAAAAATTACTTCTGGTCCACCGTAATAAGATAATTATTATACCATTAAAAGTACCAGGAAAGGTCACAATTGGATAATCTATAAAAAGATAAAAATTACCAAATTTGCACAATATGAGAAATCTGTTAAAGCAGTTTTGTGTTACGGGTTCGGATATAAACCCTTTCCCCTTAAACCGGCCAAAACCGGCTGGTGGTTAAATGTCGTCTGCTTCAGCGTTTTCAAATGATTTCAACAGCAATGAAAAATAATTTGACTGAGAATTGAAGATAAGACTTGTCAAGACAACATGCCCCAGGTCAAAAACCTTTCCTCGGCATGGGTTGGGCACTAAAAATTTCCAACCCATGTCGAGGAAAGCTGTTGACTCAGCCTTAATTCAAGGGGGAAAGGGTTAATAGGCAGGTTAAGATTTTATCACGAATGGGTCCCAAACGAGCCCAATTTACGCGCAGAAGGTCTACGAATCCAAACACATGGTTTGACCAGAATATGTGCCAAATTCGTTTTGCAATTACATGTATTACGATGTAACCTTAATCTACCCGTTGACTAGGTCTGGAGAGCGTTACAGAAAATTACTCTAGCAATTACGGTTTACCGGATTTATTGTCAGTTGACTATATGGCAACACTTTTCTTTTTCTCGAGGTGCAAGAAATAATATAAAAAGTGATCCTCCATGGTGTACGGGCAACCCGTTACTACTCTCCCCTCCCCCCCACGTGCCAGTGAAAATACACATCCGTCGTGCAACGTCGCAACAAGGTCGTCAAGGTACAATGGACGAGCCTTTATACTTAACGCTGCAGTGCAGTACATAAGCACAATTGCGTTGGTCGCCCATTTATTCGGGGAAAAGACACAGAGAAAAGAAGAACAATATGTTAACTTCATTTGGCACAACCATAGCAACGACTTCCATTTAAAGGCGACCTTGCATTGATTTGGATTTTTTTTGTTAATTGCAAAGGGCATTGGTTGCACTGGAACAAAGCTGGTTGTATGGCACAAAGGAGCACCCAGTCATAAGAGCTCTTTACACGGTCTGTAGCAGTGGTGTGGCCTGGCAACTTTTAAGGTCAAATGAAATCGAGCAAGTCACTGTTCTTTAGTTTCCCAGACTATATACTGGTGACCAATTTAATTCTTTCACTGCCAACTGCGACTTAAGGGGAACTACGTAAGACAAAATGCTGTCAATTATTACAAAGATATTAGATTTATGTTCTTTTGTGAAATGACATTTCATTTAAGCTTTTGTACCTGAGAATATAACGGTCCGGTTCATAAGGTTTCCTCGGCGCGCTTTGGGCGCAATGGGCCAAAAGCGGGCCGAGGAAAGCTATTGACTCAGTTCACAATGTGGCACTGAAAGTGAATAAGTTTTTTGTGCCATATTGATAGTAGAATTCGGCAAAAGAACTGTTTCACTATACACAAGTGATGCTCATAGACAAGGAAGCAATGAAAAAATAAAAATATCTGTGTGGAATCATCACAGACATCTGGTCTTAATTTGGCCAAATTTTTCTTTTCTTTTTTCCTTCGAGTTTGATATTAATTTAGGGCCATTACTGAACAATCGGGGTCAGCAGGGACACAGTGGCACCACGCGCCACATTAACAACTTTGGTTAAACCGTTTTATACTCTTTGCACATTAAAGGTTCTCAGGTTTGACGGGGATGGGGTGAGGTGGCCACTACTCACTATTTAAATGCACGTAGGTAGTGCTTTAGTTCAGCAGAACTCAGCGTAATAAACGTAGACCTAATGGGAGCTAAATCAATATGAAAATGGGGGAAGGAGGCTTTGGAGAACAGAAAGACCCATTGCGAAGATTAAAAAGAATGCAAAAGTGCAAAAAAAGCGTTAAAAAATCACAATATATGATGGGGGCGCTCTGGGAGTAAAATTTAAAAAGGGCAATTTAAATGAATTATTTGAAAATGGGGTCTCTAAGAACGACAAATGCTCTAAAGAGGGGTCTTTCCCGCCATAACTATCCATATTGCAAAGTAATGGGCATGCCCCCGCCCCATCTCCCTTTCACAATATCCACACATTAAATTTCAGACGGCCATATAAAAGTGTAAACAACCATCTTGTACGTCTCCGGCAACTTCGAAGAAAGCTTTTTAGCATAAAAAATGTTATTGTGCAAATCTTTTTGTGAAACGTAAGTGCAAAGCATTTTGTGACTGGCAAGGCAATGAATAAGGCAGACGAAATTTGAACTCAGCAGTTGCTGTTGGTAAGTTTGACTTTGAAAGTGCTAAATCCAGGAAGCATCCACAGATAGTACAATGAAATGGCTGGAGTGTATTTCCTCGTCGGACACATAGTGGCAGCACGTGATAGTGGTGATCCCAGCAGGCAACAAACCTTACCACCGCCAGCCGAAGCCAATTTCTGCATGAAAAGTAGACAATAGGTGGCATCATTGATCAAGAGAAACGGCACGCACAGGACACAATTATTGACTTTCTAACCGTCAGCAATATTTATAAATTCTTCCAAACCCTTGGACTCGATCGATAGACCATGGATCCCATGCAGATTTGGAGGTAACCAGCAGGGCTGAATGGCCCGGTATGTCGGATTAACAGGCAGCACGTGCTGTCAAGCCCGATATAGAACGCGCCAAGTACGTTCTTTAGCACCAATTAAAGGCAGCGAGCCGGACGCTGATGTTGTTACGGGGATGTCAGATTCCCCTTTTTACTTTATCCATTATGCGACAATAAAAAATATTCTCTTGTGCAAAATTCCAAATGTTCAAAGCCAGAGTCATACCGACGTCTTTAAGAATCTCGTTAGTTGCCTGCGTTGGTTCTCAGGGGGAATACTTTGAAAGCCTTGCAAAGCTATACTGTGATGTGAATAAAAAGTGATTCTCTGATAAACGTGATCGACATTGCTGACAATGGGAAGCCCTAGATATGGATGAATTTAAATAGACGCACACAACCAGAAGTTTAATTATAAATCCTGGTGTCACGTGATAGGCACACAAAGAGCTCAGAGAATGTCTCCCTGCATCAGTGGATCCATACCTGATAGGGATTACCGCATTATCATTTTCGTTTTATTTATGTTGGCCCATTAGATGATTTTCGAGCTTTAGTTAATCGATGCAGTTCCCTCGTCGCACAGGCGGTTTTGGACATTTTAAAGCCTCTCTTGGTTACATTACTTCTATGTTATCGTCGGCGTATCGGTATGTGAGCTGTTCGCGTGTTGTTTTATTGTATGTGTTGCTTTTAGAGTACTTTAATTCTTTATTGTTTTTTATTTTTTAATCTTTTTAATGTGTAATCAGTAATTTAAGAGACAGTTTTGAAATACACAATTAAGACATATCTTGGTTAACTGTTTAGTGCTAATTTCCAGACTCGGTCAACAACTGTGTCCGGCGCACTTTGTGTCCAAAGTATGTTAACGAAAGCAGATGACCTCGATCATTCCTCGAAAACCGCCAAACTTAGACTCGGTATGCTGATACTTGAACTTGATGCTTTTGCCTAGTGAAATGAATGTGAATACATAGGAAACAATAAGAGTGCGGCATGTATTTTCGGGTACAATTTCTTCATCAACGTTTCCACACAGCGGCAAAAGCATCCAAGATTTTTAAGGGATCATTCGATTATGTCGCAAAGTCTCTTAGGTTATTTCAGGGTTTATTTGCTCGTACAAGTCCTTAATGTGGTTGTTTCGGCATATCAAAGACCGTGAAATTGTTTTAATAGTTATTTCTGTTCTTAGAAGACCTTAAAGGTCGTTTTGATGATTATTTCAAAACGTCAGCACAGATGTGGTTTCCGTTGATTGTGTAGTTCTTGGAAGAAGTCATAGAAAATAAATCATTCGTGTCTCGTCGTGGAATTATTGTCGGTGCCGGCCTTGGCGCCTAACTAACCGTACGTTCGATCACTTGGTGTGCTACAAGTAACACAACAGCTTTTTGTTAAAGCCTGAAGATCTTTCAACATATTGCAAAGATTAAACCAGTGACCCAAATGAATTAGACCGAAGAAAAATGAGAGGGTTTCTATTTGCAAGTAATAATGCTCAGGAACAGCCGTTTATAACGGGACTTCTTTACGGGGCTTTGCGGTCTCTTGCATTACGGTTGCTGCGGCAGAGATTCTATATGCGAGTCCTGGTTATGCTGCACTGGCCTTTATTCATTCCAAGAACTGTGCAGAAAAAAATGCTTTTTTTAAAACATTTTTGTGAATGTTTATCCCGTGACTTATGTCAAAATTATAGATCATATCATTAAAAAACAAAAGATATGTGTGCTTTATTGAAAAGCGAATATGAGACAATATTGACAGATGAAAAATTAGGGTACTGTTTAACGGGGAAAAGTGGCTTCACGTTTAGGTCAAACATCACCGGAACATGTATCCCTGACATAATAAACGTCCATACTCAACTGCCAGCATATTTTGTAGAATCTGTCTGCACTAAAGATGGAACTACAAATTCATAGTTGTTGCATACATAGAGGCGCTGTGGGTAAAATGTGGTTTTTGTAAACTTGTGGATGTGCCTCGAAAAATATTAAGGACGAAATAGTCAAATTTGTGCCTTTGTGGTGTCAAAACATGTAGCTGTAAATACGCAACAGGGATTTTTCATAAATATATCTGTATGTTTGCAATGCTATACAAAAGTTTGAAACTGATGGTTTTGTGACATTGATCAAGTGTTTGTGGGAGTCTTCTTTTTCATACGCATTTAGAAAGAACTTGTTATTTCTTAGAAGAACCCTGATACGTTTTTACTTATGTAAATTTTAGATCTACAGCAAATCTATTTTGGTTTAATTACATCGGAGAATTCGTTGTAGAGAAACATTCATGTGAAACGGACATTTTAGAGCAGACACCTATTGTCAATAATCAAGACCCAAAGATTAACACTGTCCAAAGACTACCCAAAGTATTTTTTAAATTTCCTCAGATTGTATTGGGGCTAAATTTGGACACATGCTAGACAGTACATATATGTCCAGCAAAATGTCTCTTTATCTCAATATGAACATAATTATCCAAAATCAGCCTGACATTCCCTTTTGAGTATGTAACTGTAAAACTTGAGCGATAATTAACTATTTAACACATTTTTAAATGTACAGAGATATTTTACAGTGTTGATGAGCACTTTGACCAAAAGAGAGGGATATATATATATATATATATATATATATATATATATATATATATATATATATATATATATATATATATATATATATATATATATATATATATATAACGTGTGCACGAGAAAATGTTCCCATGCTAGGGTGCATAAGGTTAATAGGCTATACATTTCACGACACTTTTTATAGCCACCATCAAATTAAAATAAATTAATAACTTCAAACTGGCTCGACCTTGGATTATCAGTTTGATATATTATTGTGAAGAGAAATTATGATCGATGAGTATGTATGTATATTACCTGCTTTGTAGGGACAATTGACCAGTGATCCTGGATTAAAGATATGCATTTCTTTGTCCCCATAGCTGTGAGTAAGCGCATTGATTATAATGCAATGATGTGATTGATCTGCCCAACGACACTTTCAACGCACGATTGACAGAACCGCACCCAATAATAAGATCCAATCAGTGTAGGCTCAGTCAATTTGATCCAATCTCTTAACTGCCAAATTGACAACTTATCAACAAGGATTAAAGGGGCATTGGATTTGATCGGTTCATTTGTGCAATGGCGCATAAATCCATCTTCATATATGCCTTAGGTTGTTTATTCTTAAAGTGAAGCAGTCACTCCTTATTCCAAAACTCCCATCTAAAGAAATTCGCATTCTTAAGGTAAAAGCTTGTTAACAATATAGCGATAATAGTTTACCCATCGCGGACGGTTAGGTATTGATAACCGGCCTCCTTAAATTGTGGTTACTTTGCAAGTAAGAACTGTTCACATCCGGTGTACGTCTGGCCATGAAAACAGAAAAGGGCGTCAGGTAGTATATTATTAGAACTCAGCAGTTTATGGCAGTGTGGTGAACAGCATGATCACTGGTCGATTCTGACATTGTTTGATCGATATGTACGCCTGTACAGTATTGACGAAGACCGAGTGGCGTGTGTTCTGATCATTATTTCGATACTTAAAACTGGTAATTTACTCCAGGAATAAACATATTCTTACACTCTGCTTATTTCGGGAAGTAACATTTCTTGTAGCTAGTGAAGCTCTATGTAAACCGTACCCTATGCAATGTCACCTCGCAGAGGATTGTTTTTCTTGTTCCTGTCTGCTTTGCTCACAAGTGCGGCTTGAAGTGCTACATGCTTGTTTACATTTTGACGTGCAACACTTTTTGGAGGGCAAGCCAGTGCGCTCTGAGTGGCAATTTCAAATGTCGTCTGCTTTCTTTTCTTCCTGCTCTTGAAGACGCGCTTTCGTCAAATGAAGGTGAGAAGAAGTACATTGGGTTCATGTCCCTCGGCAAACTGTTGACCAAAAGCGGGCAGCTGTTCGCTTAATTTGCACCTTTTTATGATGGTTGAACTCTAGTTTTATTATTCGTGTTTTTTATGCACTCGCAGTTTTCATAACATCCAATTCGGCAACAGAAAAAGTACAAAATAAGCTGCAAGTGAAGTTTCGATTTCATTGTTGACACGTGGGAGCCAAATCAGATAAATTGAGGATTAACTCAGAGGCACCTGCAGCAATGGATACTTCATTTTAGGACATCCATGTAAAGACACCACTTCCCTGTTACAGTCACATTTTAACCTTTCCATTTCGGTTTATATCTGAAATTTTAAATTCTGTATAAAGATCACCACTCGTTCTGGTTATTCTCGTCCAGCGGGTGGCCTGGATAAACACACTCTGTTGCTCGTGCACATGTGGGGTTCTGTTAACTGGTCCATGCACTCGTGTGGTACACTGGGCCTCCATGTTTCTTTTAAAAACTCGTTAGGGTTATTCATCTCAGTAGCCAGTCAAGATACTGATGAAAAATTAAATTGATTATTTCAAATGGAAGAGTATGGTATAATTTCCTGTCAGACCAAAAGATAAATACAAGCCTGTTATGTCGTGTACCAAAATATATCAATTGTTCTGGTCTGCGTGAGAATTGCAGATGTATTTATTTTTCTGGCCGGTGATTTTTCTTTGCTCACTCAAATTATAAATAAAGTCTCTGGATGTATAATATCAATTTGAAAACATTGTAAATGAGAACTATAGATGTGACCTGTCTTAGTACAAACTTTGAATAATTTCTATGAAGCGCATTGCCATCTTAACGCGTAATTTATGACACACACACACACACACACACACACACACAAAACTGTTCACTCGGTTTTATTTTTGTGATAACCTGAGAAGGGTTATCATTCATAAGAAACATACGTACAGTGTTGTACGCGTCCATGCTGTTGCCATGGATAGAGCTAAGGCAATTGACTACGACCGAAAAGAAAGAAAAACAAAGCATGAAAGAAAGAAAGAAAGAAAGATAGAAAGAAAGAAAGAAAGAAAGAAAGAAAGAAAGAAAGAAAGAAAGAAAGAAAGAAAGAAAGAAAGAAAGAAAGAAAGAAAGAAAGAAAGAAAGAAAGAAAGAAAGAATAGATGTGACCTGTCTTAGTACAAACTTTGAATAATTTCTATGAAGCGCATTGCCATCTTAACGCGTAATTTATGACACACACACACACAAAACTGTTCACTCGGTTTTATTTTTGTGATAACCTGAGAAGGGTTATCATTCATAAGAAACATACGTACAGTGTTGTACGCGTCCATGCTGTTGCCATGGATAGAGCTAAGGCAATTGACTACGACCGAAAAGAAAGAAAAACAAAGCATGAAAGAAAGAAAGAAAGAAAGAAAGATAGAAAGAAGAAAGAAAGAAAGAAAGAAAGAAAGAAAGAAAGAAAGAAAGAAAGAAAGAAAGATAGAAAGAATAGATGTGACCTGTCTTAGTACAAACTTTGAATAATTTCTATGAAGCGCATTGCCATCTTAACGCGTAATTTATGACACACACACACACACACACACACACACACACACACACACACACAAAACTGTTCACTCGGTTTTATTTTTGTGATAACCTGAGAAGGGTTATCATTCATAAGAAACATACGTACAGTGTTGTACGCGTCCATGCTGTTGCCATGGATAGAGCTAAGGCAATTGACTACGACCGAAAAGAAAGAAAAACAAAGCATGAAAGAAAGAAAGAAAGAAAGAAAGAAAGATAGAAAGAAGAAAGAAAGAAAGAAAGAAAGAAAGAAAGAAAGAAAGAAAGAAAGAAAGAAAGAAAGAAAGAAAGAAAGAAAGAAAGAAAGAAAGAAAGAAAGAAAGAAAGAAAATTTTAAAATGCTGCATGATACGCCTGCTTTGTCCAAGCTCCTTAATGTTTTGACGGTAAAATATAATTGTTGTCTGCTCAGGGACAATCCCGTCATATTGTCCAAAGAAAGAAATATAATCCCGTCATATTGTCGATATTCTCTGGTGTGTTCAAAGAGCCACGTGGATCAGATGATATCATGTGAAAAAACGTGTGGACTGTTTTCCGATTTTGGTAGTTAATGGGAAATGACCAAAAATTTTCCACAGGAATATATTACGTCATTTCCCACTGAAGCATATGGACAACTATCCTCCTCCCGTCTGCATTCCCTGGCTTTTCTTAATAATGTAGGGATAATCAATAAACAAATAGATCTGATTCCAGAGCCGGCATGTGGATGCGAATGGCAATGTTAGGCACAGTTGGCCAAGCGTTTCATTGAGTGGGTACTGAAGGCTAACTCACATATTTTAATGTGGTGCAAAAACCTTGTACGTTAATAAGGGCTTGGGAAAAATCTTTTCGCCCCGTGTGTCTGCTTAACAACCCCATGTCTTAGCTCATTTTAGCGCATCCTCGCGAAAATATTGTGCCTGTTCCATCGGTCCAGAAAGAGCACCGTCATAGTTTATTGCTCTGTGCGAAAGTGTCTGAGCACCTTTTTGAATCTTGAAACTTTTGTCCGATTAAAAGTAGCAATTGGCACAAGGTTTTGTTCGAGAATGGGCTAAAGTGAGCTGGGACATGGGGTCGTTAACCAGACGTAGGTGCCGATTTTTTTCTTCTTAAACGAGTATTAAAATACAAGGCTTTTCACACGACCATAAACAATGTGAGTCGGCCTTTAATTGTCTTCAATGTATTATTACAGATCCTTTCTAAAACTTTCGTTATGCAGAGAAATGTAGCCCTTATTTTGTTTCTTTTCGTCCAAAGCTTTGACGAATCCATGATATAGAGTTAAAAGCTTGCAGACCTTGGAATTTCGCGGTAGGAAGTCCGACTGATATTGCGCACTAATAGCGTTGTCATAATAAAGTTTAAGCACATGTTTCAAAAATGAAAGTTTCCATTTTTTTTCTGTATCGGGTAAAGATATCGGCCCGTGATTTTGTTAGCTATTTCTTTATAAACGGTCGTGTTGGATCAGAAATTTGCACGAAGTGCAGCAGAAGTACTATATATATATATATATATATATATATATATATATATATATATATATATATATATATATATATATATATATATATATATATATATATGTTTAATAGTGATCCCGGGACCCGCAAATAAATTATGTTTAATACCTGGGACCCGAAAGGGGTACCCGGGTGCCCGCGATAAAAACCCTTACTGAAATGGTACACAGAAACATATTTTAACTTGCTTTTATTCAGGTACAGTTTAATAATTCTGTTGTATGGGATCTTTGGGGAAATCTCTTAAATGTGTCTGTGCCAACACTCAACACCTTGCTCGGACCATGCCACCCATCTCCTTCCACTCCAAGGGTAAACCAGCACCGATCTTTCAGACTTTTAGTCTGAGCTTCCACACCTTACAAAATCATGATCAGTCATATATATGTGAGGAGCGCGGAAGTTCATTAGGACACCCAAAAAGATATATGAACCTATGTTCACTCTGTCTCTGCCCTTTATAATGTATGCTTTGATAGGTATAGAAATTTTAATGCTCCTTTAAAACTATAAGACTAATGTACACGAAGTTTTTGCAGACGTTACTTCTTAAACATCTTATTTTAGGGCCAAAATATTAAACTCCACAAACGTATGGATTTTTGATAAAGTTGAGTTAAAATGCCCTCTTGTGGCTTGAAAGCTATGAAGTTAGCCAAACTTTCCAAATTTTTAAAAAGTTTCAGTAACTGGTCTAAAATTCAAGTTTAACCTGCTACTTAATTGGTTCTCGTGCCTGATCCCATTTGCAAAGTTCCAAATATGTGTTTTGGAGTAAAGAGAAATCAGTGATTTATAAAACCTTCAAAAGAACAAACAAGCACACTCCATTACTGTACATGCTGCAGAAAGATGCAGGGTGACGCTGTAACTTAATACTGGCACGCCACTCCTACATGGTAACACGATTCTTGTTTTGAAACTGCTTAAAATGGCCGCTTTCTGACGTGAACCTTCAAGTATGAATATAAAATTAGTTTATAGATATTACGCAAAGTAAATATGTGTAATTAACAGTAAAAGAGTAAAGATTTACGAAACTGAGAGTCTTTGAATGATGATAGAACTTTCAAAATGGCAACTGGAGTCTGAATGCGTTGCCATGGCAACAAAGAGCCCGTCGCGATGACCGTCCATGCTCCTGGCCCGGTATTGCACGGCAATGGGTTTCTTAAACTTAATCAAGTCCTGTATAACATCTCCACCATTCGATAAGTTGCTTATTTCTGAGAGAAAAGAGAGAGAGAGAGAAAAAAAAGAAATAACATCTCAGTGAAAAAAGCAGGAATACACATAAATCTATAGTTTGTTTATTTATATCGAAAGTAGTAGGGTATTAAAAATTGGGTTCGGGACTCGACTTTTTGGCAGTTTGACGAAGGGGGGGGGGGGGCACCCGCGTACCCGGGTCCTGAGTCAATGCACTATGGTTTATTTACTGTCAAGTTATGGAGGCGCTACAAGCATTCTCCTTTGACTTTTTTATCGCCAATTTCGACACAAGGCGCTGAGCTCTGAGTTTACATGACGATAGTTTATTCGTATTCTTTGTAAAACGGCTCTTTATTCAAGTACCGGCATACCCTAAGCTGTTGAGACAATAAGAATGTGTCAGGCCCAGTTCTCATGACCGTCGGCTTATCCTGTAACAAACAGCAAATATTTGCATGATAGGAAGAGAAGTCAATGATGGACGGAAACATTGGTACTACTAGGTTGAAATGGACATAATTAAATAAGAGCAACAGTAATAAGCATGAAGTAAATGATTTTGGCAAAATAAGGTACTTATGAGAAAAAAAATGAACTCTATTTTATTCACCTAATCCCTGACTGCAGCTACCCTGCAAACAACATGCACGTGAACCTTAAAATACCAAAGGACACATTTAGGTGTAAGATATAAATGGAAATAGCCGTACAGTCTGCGTCCTTTTGTCGGGACAGTCGCATGCAAGTAGTTTTTTTTTTTGTTTTTGTTTTTTGTGCTGGGTGACAAAGATTTCTGGTTTTGAGACCCGGCCGTTCCGTGATCACATACCAAAATAACATCATTTTGTCAAAACATGAAAAACTAAGGTCTTCGCCACTTGTAATAAAGCTACAAATAATACACATTTGCCTTAATTATGTCAGCACGGACAACTGTTGGTCAAGAGTTTTTCTCCGTATCATCATGCTCCAATTCTTGTCCCAAGATCACACTATCGTTCCGTCGCTATTAGCTGGCACTTCAGCGATCTCGGCGCCATGTTTCTGTGTGGTTGGGCGTTCACCGCATATTTTCACTGAAAGTTACAGATTGGATATTCGACGGTAATATACGCTTCTAGAAAGGAGTTCACCCTGACACGCATACCTCCCAGAATGAAAGGAAGAAAGCTGCATATTCAATCTTATAGCATGACGACTAAGTAATTAATTTTACTTGTTTCACTACCAGCCAACTGATGTTTGAACGAACTGGAGAATACTTTAATCACGTGGCGAAAATGGCCATCTCTAATATTTATTTCTCCTTCTGGCAAACAGAAACGACTATTTACGCAAGGGGCAATTGGGTTTAATAAAGCGTTGGTCTTATTTGACTTTTTTCGTGTTTTTTGGGGGCCCATGAGATAGGATCATCCACATATTGGACTTAAAGGCAACAAGCAGTCCCATGCGTACCCAGCTGGCGGGGACCGAATTGAAGTGGGAACCAATAAATCATTAAGGAGGGGGTTTTCGTTTCATCGTATAGAAAATATTAGAAAGCTATTAACTCGGAATCAAATATCCAATTAGTTGGCATTATTGAAATTGTAGGAAATATAGGGACGCCAAAGATTACTAGATGGGAAAAACGCACCCTGGTTCCCCACAACGATGAAGCGTCTTCTAACTTTCCATGTTACACACAGGAGGTGATCACTAAACACACATGTGCAGAATGAAGAAACGTGCAAAAATTGGCTTTGATTTCACACTTCAGCCGTCACACGTGAAAGCATATCTCACAGATGAATCATTGCCCTGATTTAGATGTTATTCTTAATATTTTTGCACGTATGACACAAAATTTTCAGTTTCAAAACTTGACTATATTTATTCATTTAGTTATTTATTCATTCATTCATTCATTCATTCATTCATTCATTCATTTATCTATTTCCCGCCACAAAGCATGGGGTTCTTGCCTGTCAATCATATAAGACCCACGGGCATCTCACTGTCACAGACAGTGCCAGATAACCCTTCTCACAAAATTGGTGTCGTTTATAGAAATCAAAGTTTACAAATACCAAAGCCATATTCATTTAGTGCTTCCTACATTGGGTATTAGGAAGTAAATATAAGTATTAATTTCCATCTGCCTCTAATGTTTATTGTTTATTTCAAAAATAGTGGCAATAACCCGCTAACCGCACAGACAGCTGCCGGTATCTGGCCAGACGAGACTATGGTTACTAAGACAATCAGGTATGCATTTGTAGCGGGAAATAAATATGCCTCATATTAGTTGAACATAAAAAATGTTTCATTGATTACAATTTTTGCTACAAACATATGGAATGTCATGTGGAAGGTTTTTCTTTATTCGCATCTGTCATTATGTCATGCGATGAACTTTAACGGAGTAAAGTTTTGAACTTGTCAAAACGCCCAGGATATTGGGAAAGTCCATGTCCTATTGAGTTGATAAACACTAATTTTTCTTTCTTTTTTTTTCTTTTTTGGTTAAAACACTGAATCTTTGGTGACTATTTGATTTAATAGATGGCCAGAAACCACTAACTAGCTCTTTTGGCTAGAAGTACCGTTTGAAAAATTTTAAGTATTGTCCTCCAAGAGAACTCTTTTTCAAGACGTCAGTCTATACTATATTCTCATTATAGCCTGGGGTGATCCGCGATATTTAAAGACTTCAAGAATCTTCGTTAGACTTTCATCATTAACATTATTTGATTAACAACTCCGTCATGTTTCATGTTGACAACTTTATTTTAATTCATTGGGAGTACGTGATCATCATCACGTTCTGCAATATAGTCTACAATTTTATCCATTAAAACCTGTAAAACCAGTTTAATGGTAAGCGGTTTTGTGAGCTCGAAGGAATCGAGCTATGGCTGTTTTTTCAGAATGTAGTTGTTATATTTGCACACATCAGCAAAATCCAAATTGCATTGGTGCTCTGTTTTATGTTTTAACTCTTGCAGTGCCACATTATGGACTTGGTCAACAGATTTCCTCGGCATTCTGGGCGCATGGCACCCAAAGCACGCCGGCGAAGCTATTGAAGTGAAATATTGTTTTTTATGTAACTTCAGGCATGCTGGCACGTCAATGAAGTGTCTTTTTGCAAGGGATATGAATCTAGTACTTTTATTATAATCCAGCGCAGTTTATTTTAAGTAGTTCGAGTTCAGTCGCAGCAATCACTGAAGGGTTAAATAATTAGTCGTGATAGAAAGCTGCAGCATTGACAGTTCAGAATCCAGTCGAAATACCTGACGTGCAAAAGTGACACTGTCATCATTTCACGTATATGGGGGGGGGGGGGGGCTTAAAATGTTTTATTTTAGCTTTAATAGCTTAATACTAAGCAAGGGTTTATTTCAGTATGTAATAATGTGTTTTATTTAGTTTGACAATGTGATGTCAGATTGGACTTGAATTTCAGCTTTTCATTATTTTATTTTGTTAAGTCTAGTAAGGAGTTTAACAATGAGGAATAGCTTTTTGTTTTTGTTTTTTGTTTCTTTTTTCACGCCAGAGAAATAATAAATCCGAAGGATAAGGCCGTTTATTCAAGGCTTCTTTGAGTTGTGTATGTTTATATTCAGATAAATGGGCTATTGTTCATTTGAAAAAAAAATCATATTCAGGGTGTTCTGCCACGTGGTTGTCCAAAACATTTTGCAGAGGCTTCAGGCAGTGAAGCAATAATAATTTTCAGTGGAATGTAAATTAAATATTTATTTAATTCCACAAGATATCCATATCATGACAAATCAGTAATTATGATAGGTGATAGAAAAGTAGTAAAGTTTTCTAAGAAATAAAAACCTGTTTTAACCATTTAATAACATTATTCGAAATCGAAGAATGAACTATTTCATAACCATGACTAAAGATATCTAAAATTTCATTTTGTGGGAAGAGAATCTTGGTTGACTCACTCAATGCAGCATTTTGGACTGAGTCAACAACTTTTTACTGCACGCTTTGGGTGTATTGCTTACTGCCGAAAGCTGTTGACCTGAAGGTTTATATTACATGTAACTACAGACATGCCGGTACTTGAATGAAAGTTCCTTTCACAGGGACATGAATCTGGCATCCTTATTATAATTCACAGCAGTTCGTTTCAAGTAGTTCGACTCCAGTCTCAGTTGGCATCGGAAGAGTTAAACGAAGAACAAGGGAATAAAAGAAATATAGTTGCTACTAAAAGCTTTGTACTGCTAAATCTTAAGAATACAAAATTTATGCACTCTGAGTTGTCTAAGATGTATATTGCCGGACTAATCTGGAGGCTCTTCAGACCAGCAAAACGCACATAGTATATACATGACACACATGACTAAGCAATCCAATAGGGAAGGACAGTTTCTTAAGTTTCCAGAAACCTCCACTACACGGCGCGAGTCATCCCTTTCATCCGGGTACTCGCCTGCGGGTGAACATTGGTCTCGGTGGGTTTGCCAACACTGTGATAACATTGTACGTATCGGCAATCAAAGTGCCAAAAATGTTCCTGTTCACGTAATATCTGCTAATAAATTTTACACACACGAAAGATAACATTGTATTATAGCAGAGCATGAATGCATTTGTTCATATGTTGTTTTAAAAAAGTGATAAATCCATTTGAACCGCGGTGACTGGGAACCGCATTCTGCTTGTAAGGGATACATAACTCGGAAACAGTCTAGGATACGTGCTTGTGGCACCAGGTGGCAAAAAATAGCTCAGAATTCAAATCTCCTGGATGATGCGATATAACATTTTTATATTATTATTGTGACTAAAGTCGGCATTTCTTTGCTTAAAATATCTGATAAGGAGATCGCTGCGCGGATGTACTTAAAGTTTTGGGTTTACTCCCGGTGCCACAAAATGACATAACTCATCCAAACGTTTCTGCATGATTGTCTGACGTTGGTGATTTGCAAATGCCCCATGCGTGATACCCAGCGTAGTTGTAGTTTATGTTATGTACCTGTACTCAATGGACTATAGTTATTTTGAAAGAGAAACTCATATTTGAGTTGTTGTTTTTTTTTTTTTTTTTACTTAATGGCGTTCGAGTTGTTCATTTTGTTGAGGCTTGCTTTTGCACTAGCAACATACTTCATTCTGTTAGCAGCATTAATGCTGCAGCATGTAAGTGAGTCCTTTGTAGTTTCGCACTTAATTGAGTGTTCCCTGTAATAGGCTGTCACTGTGTCATGATGTCATCACCATACATCATAACAGGTGGCTGTCAAGTGTGTTTGCAGAAAGGTACACGTACATATATACTACTAGCCCCGTTATTTGCTTACATCTCCAAAGAAATACTTCACAATGGGAAGCCTGTGTGCACCATATAGCCCTATACATACATAATGCAATATAAATGTCAAGTTACATTGTGCTTTGAAACACCTGTGAAAAGTTAACAACACTGGATCATACATCATGTAAATCTACGCGGAAAACACTCACTTAATCAGCATTTGTTATTGAAAGACATAAAAATAATACCCGTTGAGCATTTACATTGTAATTTTGACCATCGTGGAACTTAAAACCATTATCTTAATTGCAAAAGCAGGCTTTGCTCAGAAATATGCTATCCTTTGTTATTGATATATTGATATAAATAAAAATGTTGGCAATTGCATCATACATCATACAATAACAATTTGTGCAATTTACACCCTCTTGTGTCTAGATGTCTAATAAAATGTCCCTGGAATAGCATTTGAGGGGGAGGGGGGTAAGGCTCTCTGATTTTAAAGCATATTTATTTTACTAGGGATGTTAATATATTCCTTTATTCATTGATAAATCGATATTCCTCTGGGACGCTGAGGTGTTGAGCCGGAGAGTACATTGTGTTGGGGCTTAAGAGCTTTTCACAGGCTCTATCAATATTCTATTATTTGCGGTTATGATTGTACCTGTTGCGAATTAGACTGCATAAAAGTGAACAGTCTGAGCCACTGTATGGTATACTGGGCTCAGCTTGCTTTATATGTAGATGTCAAGGTAGATTTTTCTTCTCCACCATGGATGTAATTGCATAATCTAATATCATAATCATAGCAACTAGGAATAGTTGCACTTATATAATCTTCCGTTGATGGTGACAATAGAAAAGACCATATGAAATATTACATATATAAATTAAGTCATATGCAGGGAAAATATTGAGAAGGGAAAAAACACCAACCTGGACAGCAGGAATGTAATTGGAAAAAATAGCATTATGAATCTCCGACGAGATATTTCTGTTGTAAATATTAAAACAGAGCTGACGTCTAGCTAAATTAAACGAACAAATGGATGGATGAATGGATGTAGAAAGAAAATTAGAAAGAAAGAAAAAAAAAAGATATTACAATTGCTAGAATGCTTTTTGGAGCTAGGATAAGCCTGATTCTTTGGTGCTCTTGGGTGTTAAAACAAATAACATTAGCTGAGCCAAAGGCTTATCCCAAAGAAATATTGACTGACTTGTTCTTCGTAAAAACAGCACAATGCTCCCGGGCCATGTCATTATGCCTCAGTGTGCTGGTATTAAGACGGCTGGACCCAATCGAAATTGTTTACAAGTCACATGATTAAAACAAACCAGTTAAATTCTTCCAAGTCATACCATTAAGACAGACCACTGAACATGAACTCAAACATGAGGTTTTTCTAAATAATGTTTTCCTTCTTCATCTCTAGTGCATCACGAATGACCGGAGATGGGTATCGTACTCTCAATTTCCAAAAACATTCGAGAATAAAGTCTCTTTCTCTTGACCCCTAAAGGTAAAACCTAATTTTCTCCTAATGATGTCACCTGGAAGTACCCATTGTGCCTGAAAATAATCCCATATTCGCCAAAATAAAAAGCAGTTACCTCTTTTATCTTTAACCTCAAAAGACGACCCAAATACTGGCTTGTATCTCAGTTTCGCCAGTTTTACTAACTAATCATTATTCCTTTTCGTTCTTAATATATTTGCTATTATTCTGCTTGAATAAAAGTTTATATCCGCTTCTTATGGATGAATTGCGTGCCTTTCATTAGCCTCGCGTGTCCTAGCATCTCTTTTCCCAATCTGTCTCCCTTGCTTGGGTTTTCCGGTGGGCGTCAAAATACTCCGTCTTCAGGTGTGGACATTTATGCATCAGTTAACGAGTTCCCACACGAACAAGTCGACCAGAAAAGGTAGATTAAATTTTCGTTTGCACTTCACTTTTTCATTATTTCTATACCGTAATGAAAATTCTTTAATGAAAGTAACAGAAGTCGCCTGTGAGGTTGATTTGTCAGTTCTATTCCCAGGCGTCTTAAGAGCTTCCAGAGCACGCCCAAGAAGTATGTAGACTCTCTAAACCTTCCAGTGTAAGGGTTAATGATCCTCTCGTCTTGAACAGGTGATAATGGCCAACTGTCTTATTGGTGGTAAAACCTCGGAACAAGAGCTATAAATTATGTTGGTAGTGAGTTCAAATATGCAGGTTATGTTGTGGCGCAAACAAGTCCATAAGGCTATCTACACCTTTCCCTTTCCCGGCCAAATCCAGCTAGACCTCACGATGGAAAAGGTCGCATGCATAAAGTTTTTTTAAAATTTAGGTTATCCTCAATTGAAAACAAATATGACTGGGAAAAATAGAAGATATTTATCGGCATGCCTCTGTTCAACATCTAGGTCTGTGGTCAGGCTTCTTACATATACCACATTGCTTCTTTTTATATGTACCATTCAAAGACGTGCCGTGAAAGAGTTGCACTTAAAAAAAAAACGAAAGTGGGCACTTTCTGAAAATTACCGGCCGTTGTCGACCAGTTTGTACGGGAAAGATCCATAAATTTTAGTTCTGTCTTTTGCTACTTGGTACCAGCGTAGGTATTTACCTAGACATGGTGGTAAACAGCTTTCTCCTCAACAAGCAATTGATTAATCAACTGCCTTTCAACTAAACGACATATTGGCTCCACATTTTAAGCAGCTATGGCGCACATATCTAAAATCTGCAGGAATCTAAGTTTGTTGTATGGTATATTCAAATTGTTCGCACAAACCTATACATACATACATACATACATACATACATACATACATACATACATACATACACACATACTCGCATACGTACATACATACATACATACATACATTATATTATATATATATATATATATATATATATATATATATATATATATATATATATATATATATATATATATATATATATATATATATATGCATGCGTTGTGGATATGTAGAATGTGAGTGTTTCAATGTCAGGTGTTCCCCTGATCCAGGGCTATTCGGCCTCATGCGCTGCTATGTCTATGTTAGACAGCTAGAAACATAGATGCATGAAGAACTGATACATTCAACATACAAGGAGTTCTGCCATCCCACCGCTCAACTCAGCGCAACTTCTTGAAACGGCTTCTTTGAAGTATTTTCTGGACCACACAAGAACTCATTAAGTTACCACTTACACCATAGTCGAGCGCTTGTAAGTTCGTTATCGGCCAAAAGTTTGGTGCATTTGTTATTCTGAAGTACCCGTGTTTATTTCAGTTTAGTTTAGTATGTGACTTGTTACAATGCCAGATTTTGCTCTTCTTTAGGAAAAAAAATATATATGCTAGACTCGGAGTAATTCTCATTGATTGATATTGTTGCTTACATAGTAAGAGAACAGAATGAGAGAATACATTTCACCGGGATAAGCTCCAGGAAAGAAATATGTATGTTTGCAGACTCTCATCGACATCACACATGGAATAATGTCTGCTTCACATCGCGGTCGTTTTTCTATGAAATGCTTGGCAGGTCGGAGAGTTTCAAGGGGCGAACGTATGAAGCAGCAAAGAGTGTACCTATGAAATGATATTTACCCCCTCCCAAATATATGGTTGCCTTGGCGATGGATCAACAGTTAAAACAAGCTGAGGACCGAGAACCTTGCTATCTGTTGCCTGTTAACGGTAAACGTACCTGGCTTCTCCGGTATGAATAGTGACCTACGATCTAAGAAAGATTGAAACAGACAGGAGGGATGTTCAATGGGCAAATGCCTTTGCCTGGTAGTTTTTAACATTACCACGTCACGTCGTAGCTACATGGAGTCTGGCTTCCGTAGAATCCGAGATGAGATAGTACTAATATGACGCACAAGGCACGGGAAGCCAGTGGCCACGTGGTTTGGCGGCGAACATTAGATTTCTCAAAATCGTCCCCTGTACCTGGGTGTTACGACTTGGCGCAGACCTCAAAGCAACGGCGAACATCTGCTTTATTGCAAAGGGCTTATATAACTTCCACAAGTTTTCCGCTCCGAAGGAAAGCAAAAAGGCAGTTGAGACCGCAAAGAAATGCAATATAGAGGTATAACATGGAAAACAAATACCCGACAGCGGCGGAGAAAGCTCAACATAATTGCCAAGGCTCCACAATGAAATAACGTGAGGACCAAGGCAGATGCTCTGTGCCTGAGGTGTAATTTGTTGACATTACCCGTGGTGTATTGCAGATGAGTCCGTCATCGTTTGGATAAATCGTCGGTGCTCTCCAGCTTGGAACCTGTGTCGTTCACGAGACTATACATGTCAAATTGTTATAGTAGTGTAGAATCGATAAAGCCTTATGAATATGTGGCTTCCGTGTATTGTGAAACACAACATCGGGAGATATACCTGGTCGAACAACGGGGAATTATGACACGCAGCGCTATCTGGTGTTTGGATATAGCATTAATCGTATTACTCGTGCTTTGCAGCGGTATATGACTGTGGCGGCCACATTATCGAGGCCTTATGCCTAAGCAATGTCCTGCAGAACTCACAATGGCAGTAGAATGCTCACGTTTGTTGATATTGTTCTTTCTACGTCTTAGGGCCAATGGAGCCGCGGACTTGCTTGCTTACTACCACCGAGCCAGAGGATGCTTCCTCTAGTTCCCGGGGAATTGGCTATGCAGGCGGCTTTCAGCGGAGACGCAAGCCAAGCTTGACCGAGGAATCGGTAAGTATACCTGAATGTCATTACGATATCATTGGTAGCTAGGTGCAGGTTGTGACAGACCGATATATATGGCCTCTCTGAATCTTTAGTGACGAGGAAGCTTTGAAGCCATTCCGCCGTCTATCTTGATGGCGCTGATGACAAGATTCTTAAGCCTGTCCTGACAAAAGCATTACTGAACTTAAAAATAACAAGCATTCAGGTTTCGCCAGATGTGCTATATTATGTTCAGAATGCATCACGGCTTGCAAACATACTAAAATACAGAACCGTCTTTCTTCTTATTGCCTTAAGCGTTTGCTCTTAAGGGAACACAGCGGTTTTAAAAAGCGAACCAGGATACATTTTATTGCAGCAGCGCGCCAATATGTCAGTATTTCAATTATTGCTATTACTGCAAAGCAGAAAATTTGGCTATTATCATATTCAGATCGTTGTCCTATTATGTCCCTATTGAGCGAGCGACCAGCAGCGCGGTGATGTAGCGTAAATGTCACCATGTGAGCATATCTGTTTTCGAATCGGGTCATAAATACGACAGCCAAGCCTAAAGCAAACCTATATTAGCATTCTGCATTCCCGGATATATTTCTGTCCTGGGCCCTCAAAGTTACTCTCTCATTTTTGAGAAATACTTGTTGCACTACGTTGCTGGCAATAAAGCCTGCTTATCCGCTGAGGCACAGCCAAAGATGACATGACATCTTTTGGCAGTACCTCCCAATAAATATGGCTTCATCTTTAGTACATGGGCCCACATTTATGAAACTTATACGAAACTTATACCATTGTAAATAAGACACCCGGGCGTGTTTCGTAAAATGTTTTCTTTAGTGAATGCGCTTCACGTTTCGAACTGTTACGTCTGGTGATAGATCTATCAGTCGTATGTAAGTACATATAAATACGACACAGGTAACATCCATTTCAGCACCACTCAGGTGCTGTTACAGTTTAAATGTGGAGCCCTGGAAATATATTTTTGTGTCCCACGTGACCTATACCGAGTCAAAGGTCAATCCAAGAATAGTCAAACATCTTCACTGGTTTGCAGGCTGTAGTGGTATTTTAAGTCAGTGGGTTTTGGACCTGTTATATAGAGGTTACGAAGGTAACATGAAAACTCTCGGTATTTCAATGTGGATATGTGCGCCTGGGAACTGTAAGCTATGTCTGGAAACGTCATATTTCTATATGGATGGATCCTGTTAATCTAAGAGGATATTGGGAATTACTGATTGGATTATGAGCTAACAGAGGCCAGGACGTTACGCTGCTGGATCGGTGCCATTGCTGGTCGCTGGCGGGATATGACGGGAGAGAGATGCACCACAAATACATATACTGCAATGT
This sequence comes from Hermodice carunculata, assembly GCA_964020975.1. NCBI lineage: Eukaryota > Metazoa > Annelida > Polychaeta > Eunicida > Amphinomidae > Hermodice > Hermodice carunculata. The sequence goes on along the minus strand of OZ026618.1, from coordinate 68,936,091 downwards.
CGCCCAGAATTATCAGCGCTAGAAACAGGTCGAGGCAGTACAGCCTAGCCTAGCACACCTGTGTGCAGGGAAGTCCATATTTTCACTGTCCCGCTTCTTCGGTACTTCAGCGTAGATTAGCACAGTTAGGCCAAAGCATATATTTGTTCTGAATACCAAGGTAGATCCGTCTTACGGTACAGTAGCGTAGCGTAGCGTAGAGCATTGCACATCTCTTATGCTAGGCTTTAATGCAGAAATGTGAGCGTAGAGTAGCACGTAACTGTAGCAGGAGAGTAGCTGCATATCTGTGCCATAGGTCAAAGTGATATTAGAGCGAAGCTCATCCACAGGATTTACAAATGCAGTGTGTGTATGTAGCCAGTGCATGGCGAGCTGCAGTCAGAGTTATAGTGTGTATAATTAGGGGATGATTGTACCACGGAGCGCCCATGTTGTCCTCTCGGGTACAGCTACTCAATGACACCAGATTCACTGGCATGAACGCTATACTTCAGGATACCTATGAGGGGCATGAAGATGACGACCAATCAAACGACGGCTTGTTTGAGAACTACTACGACGCGCAGGCAGAGAATGTGAATCACCTACCTGAGGTGCGGATTAATATGGACCCCACGGACCGACTTATTGAGGCCATAGAAAATCTCAGGGAATGTATTATAGATAACACGAATGCCCACCAGAGGTACCGGCGGGGTAGGCCTCAAGGCAACACGTCCGCCGGCACGAAGGGTGGGATGGGCCCAGGCAGCAAAGACGAGCGGCTAAAAATACGTAAAGAAAAGGTAAGACATTTCATTATTTGCAACATTAGGCCATGATTAAGCAACTGCAAGTGAAATCTATCCCAGTAGAAAAAATTGCGTCATGTAGCGAGCGACTCTGCTCCAGCATATCCTTCCTGACCATTTATCGTTCAGACCTGAGTGACGTATAAAGGTCCAATTTTACGTCTATCGAAAAGCAGGTCTGATGTTGGAATTATGGGTAGCATGTCTGATTCTGATTTGGAAAACTGATTGTGAAGGAAGAAACTGGTGCATATGAGTTACTAAATCATGGTAATGAAGTTGATATCATTTTCAGTATTTTTCTGTACTTTGCTCACCATTGACAGTGTATGAAACTGAGAACTCAACTTGACGCACAACTTTTGTTCGTGTGAGCAATTGCGTTACAGCGTACGGACGAGGATCCCGGGACAAGAGATTTTACCTATTTGTAAAACTTTGCTTAACGTTTATGTAACATCCTCACATTCTTTGATACTTATCTTGTCTATGTCGTCCCATAACGTGTGATTCACATTAGTGTTTGGCAAAACTTCAACTCACCACCTATCATCTGAAGTGCCGGAGGCTTACAAACAGGTTGTAGCAATTACTGAGAAAGTTACCTATATAGCAGTGTCAATCTATCACTTTTGTTAGTTTGAAGGGGAATGTAATACAATATACGCCTTGCCTTAGCCTGGGGAGTAATAGCAAATTTTCATGTCAGGTGCACTGGTCCTCTCAAAACCTCTGGATGTAGGGTTGAATTTCTGCCAGATACATGATAGGAATGCAGAGTCGATTTGCTTCGACTAATTTGGGAATGAACTATAATTTATTGTGAAATGTGTAATTCATCGAATATTATATCGATTGCTGATCTGCAAATGTATGAAAATGATTGTGCAATATAATGTGTTTTGTACCCAGTGAGAAAAAGCTTTATATGAACACATATGGCAAGGTGAAGACAAAATTCATAGAGTGGGTCATTTGTATTCACACGAAAATATTGTTGTTTGTTGGAGTGTGAAATATGTGGAGTTGAACGCCATATTTTTGCTTGCATTGTAAGAGCTGACAGACGGAAAATTTCATGCCGATGGGGGTTGGGGGCTTAATTGTTATGACACCACTTCCTGTTGACAACAATTGTCCAATTATATCAACCAGCTTTATTACTAGTAATGCCCTTTTTGCCCCCACTTACAACTGTGGCAACCGGAGAGCACTGCGGCCAGTAGCACCGTCTGCACGGCACGTGTTCCATTGCTTCGCTAATAGCCGTGAGGGGATTTAATCTTTATGTATCACGTTGATATTTGTCTGAAATCTTCATAGCCAAGAAGGATGATACCAGAGCACACATCACTTTTGTGTAAGCCTTAAGCGGAGACTATAGGACCTATCCAATTGATATAAGCTATAAATTAATGTCAGAGAGTTCATAAATGTATTTACTTCATGAGACGATTTTACAAAACTTACCAGTTTGCTTATGCCCTTAGATGCTGACACGGAACCTATTTGCTATACGCTATTGTCTTACTGCTTTAACCCTTTTCCCCTTAAACCGGCCAAAACCGGCTGGTGGTCAAATGTCGTCTGCCTCAACGTTTGCAACTAATTTCAACAGTAGTGAAAAACAGTTTGATTGAGAATTGCAGATGAGACCTATCAAGATCACGTGCCCCAGGTCAACAGTTTTTCCTTGGCATGGGTTGGGCACTTTGTGCCCAACCCTTGCCAAGGAGAGCTATTGACTCAGTCTCAATTCAGGGGGGAAAGGGTTAAATGGTCGTCGAAACACCTCCACATGACTTGTTTGTGAAGGATGTGTTGCTCCTTTCTCAATTTCTATTGCCATCTTTGTTTTCTGCAGGGCGTTGGTAAGTGTTTGGAGCAAAGTGTTTGCTGCCAAGATGTTTGCTACAAAATGATGATAGGCTGACAGAATTAAAGAGGATATAAGACTTTGAGGTCAAATACCGAACATATTAACACCACAGATAGCAAATATATAGTATGCACATGTTAAGGCATGCGGACGTCCAGTACATGGATCTAAGATTAGACTAATAAGAAACGGAGACTTATAATTAATTATGTGTGAAGATTTAGCGTATACAACCTATAAATGGCTTCTTTCTCTGTTTACATCTGTATTGAATAACTCATATCCCTAAGCTGAGTTACTTTCTCCCAGGTGTACGCTATTAGGAGAGAATTCAGTTTCCAGAAACTAAATAGGACACAGGCATCATAATCACACAAATAGGCACATCAAATTAAACCTATGATATTATTATATCTTAGGGGTGTGCAAGTGTGTGGTTTATCTTAAATATAATGCCATGTGGCGCTCAAACTGAGTGGCCAGGAAGAAACAAGCAAATGTGGTCTGTTTCTTGTTTAAATGCAAATTTGCATTTTCATCCAATAATTTTAAGGGACAAATCTGGATGGAGATCTTTTGGAAAAATATTTTGAAGAAACGTGTTATTTTGGTGTTGTATGAGGTAGGCTTGAGAAAGCTGTTGTCTCGATTGCACTAAAAGGGCCCAACATCAAGACAAAGTAGGCAAACAATATAAGGATAGCGCAGGCTGTCGCCATGTGTTGTTGCTTCTCTTGATGCCCCTCAGATATAAGTGACTATCGTATATTTTATCGCAACAAGGACTAATTATCCCTGATTTGTCCCGCTGAGAATTTTGATTATCTTTCGCTTAGGGCTCCTCTCCAGACAGCCGCTGATTGTGTTATCCGATTGAAGGTACTTATTAGAACCTAGCTTGTGCGGGATTGGACAGGGTGACCCCACAGATGTTCTTGGAAAAATCGACGGTGTGCCTCGAAAAATGAATTTTGCAGTTGTAATTTTGCCAAGCAAACATCCGGGTCATGACTTTCCTCCTCGTGTGGCGTAATACAACCTATTTTGTGAATATATAATATATATTCACAAAATAGGTAGCAAGAGCTAAAGACGAAATCGTCGAAACACATATTATGTGTTTCGACGATTTCGTCTTTAGCTCTTGCTCAATCTATGTACGATTGGGGTGACAATATTGTACTGAATATGGATACTTAATTAAGAACCGACAGACATGATTACCTGCAACGTTTATGTAAGTGCATAGTGGGCACATGGCAGAAACGGACTGAAAATATATTCATTATACATAATAGAAGATAAAAGAACACATACATATATGATTTGACCATATTCAAACGGGGAATATACGCTTTATTCATACCCATCAGAGTGGTTCCGACACACGCTGAATTATTGGCCTTGGTTATACACTACAAAATGAACATCGATGATCCTGGAGTCCAAATATTTTCATACGCGTGTAGTTACACGTTTGTAACTCGCGCAGAACAAGCTCTATTGAATGCATTGTTTTTCTTCAATACTTGTGTCAGAAATTATCGATATTTTTAATAGTTATACGTGGTACGTATGTATGTATGTATGTATGTATGTCTATATGTATGTATGTATGTATGTATGTATGTATGTATGTATGTATGTATGTATGTATGTATGTATGTAGGTAGGTAGGTAGGTACGTACGTATGTGTATTGGGAAGGAGGGAGCATATATTACCCCAAAACCGATGTGCCACCAGATTGGTAATGTAGTCATTTATTTTAAAACTGTGGACTTAATTTTCGTTACGAGTTAATTTCTGTCTTGAAAAAATGGCAGTTGTCGGAAAACTTGTGTGTGACGGTTACGTGGTAGCAATGCTTTTACCTCTTTAACGGATACCTTTCTCGATGAAAATAAAACATGGCCACACGGACCTCTCACATACTTGGTACCTTGACCTGAATGAAGCCTGCCTCTTTGGCTGAGTTTACTCTGCGACGTAAACAACCCAATGAATCATAATAACATTTTACTTTGCGTATCAATGTGGTTGTACGGTACCTTTTCAGATTTTCAAACACTAATATGCGTCGGCCTTAGTTGTTCACGTCGCCCAGTGGTCGTAAGTGCAGCTACGCAAACTAAGCGTATGCATCTGTCATAACATTAACGGAATTAGCCAAAGTTTAGTGTAAAACGTGCTTATATTTACCAGGTTGATACTTACGCCAACAAACATGCACTTATCCTCGCATGTTTTATTTTCTTCCTACCAGATATTGTCATACCGTATAACCGTATAACGCTTACCATAACAGACTGTATTTACAAACAGAACAGAGAAGCTAAGTGTATCAAGGTGTCCTGAGAACATTTTGCTGGACCAAGAAAGACCTTTCACTGATAAACCGCTTTTCAACATTGAGACGTTTATCTTGAAAGTGTCACGGGTTTCCCACTGAATCTGTTTCAAAGTGGGTTTTTGATATTTCAAAGAGATCAAAATAGAGTAGATTTACCTTGGTTGTTAACAGGTCAGGGAATATCCAGTTTACGACAGGTGAAATGGTCAAGGCAATTTTATATGTCAAGGGATTACTGTTCAGGGCAGACGATATTCATTCGCTTTGATTAAAGGGGTGTTTTATGTATGTAAGTATGTATATATGCACGCAAATATGGATGTAATGTATGTATGCATATATTGAAACCGTTCGGGTACTATCATGTTGGCCTGCTTTGTCCCTGTATTGATAAACACCAATCTATCTATCTATCTATCTATCTATCTATCTATCTATCTATCTATCTATCTATCTATCTATCTATCTATCTATCTATCTATCTATCTATCTATCTATCTATCTATCTATCTATCTATCTATCTATCTAGCTAGCTAGCTAGCTAGCTAGCTAGCTAGCTATCTATCTATCTATCTATCTATCTATCTATCTATCTATCCGTCTATCTATCTGTTTGTCTGTCTGTCTGTCTGCCTGTCTATCTGTCTGTCTGTCTGCCTGTCTGTCTGTCTATCTATTTTATTGTACCGTTCAAATTTGTCATGAAGGGCTATAAATCGTATGTTCATATATTTAAATTACACATGACATTTCAGTACATGTCCATTTTATATTTAAAACACGCGCAGGAGTGCTCTAATATAGTGGAATATGTACTCTGATTCTGGCTAATTTTAATGAGTTGCTTTACCTGTACAATGCACCAAAATTTCAGTCCACGATATTGGAAAATTAATAGAGTACGAGTATATGAAAGCCTCTTTTTCAGACGGAACTGAAGTAATCGGATTAAAATATTAGCTTTTAAGACTGTATTTCATTGGATATGCCTAGCCAAGAAGCATGCGAAGTAATAGTGCATTAACACTTTCATTGCTCACTTCCACCAAAAAAAAAAAAAGAAAAGAAAAGAAAAAGAAAAAAAAATGATGTTGCTTTGAACTGACATAACGATACTGGTTCATATTCTATACCCCCCCCCCCCGACCTTGTCATTCAAGGACCTGGATGCCTACAGCTGCAGAGACCATAAGAATGGTCCAGGTCAACAGCTTTCCTCTTCTCGCTATTGCGCGCAGAACGTACCGAGGAAAAATGTTGACTCGGCCAAAACTTGTCAGTAAAGGAGTTAAATAATAACAGAAAATGCGTTATACATATATATGTGATGTGTGTGTGTGTGAGTGTGTGTCTGTGTGTGTGTGTGTGTGTGAGTGTGTGTCTGTGTGTGTGTGTGTGTGTGTTAGACCTATTGCCATCGAATAATTCGATGGTTTTTTAACAATGTCCTTGCGTTATTGCTAATTACAAAAAACGTCATGCTGCTTTGAATTTTTATGACCATTCGATTCTTCATTTATTTGATAGTCCCTCTTAACAGACCTGTCATTACAGTACTTGCATGCCTGTACTCCCAAAGAGAAAACAAAGCAAACACAAATGCAATTTTCCGGCACAACAGCTTTCTTATACGTGCTTTGGAAGCTTTGCAGAACGCTCCAAGAAAAGTTATTCATCGACGCTCCAACTTGGTGATGAGAGTGTTAAACAAATTCCATCCGTGATAATGCGTCTCATGCCAAATAGGTACATTGAATGTGACTTACAGTTTCCTGATAAATCTTTAACGTTTCCTGATATTTCTAAAGCGCATTTCGATAAAACAGCATACAGTTTGAAAGGAAGAGACACGTGCAGTTATTCATTTATTTATAAATTCTTTCTATTATATGCCAAAAAATATTCAACCGCTCATTAACATATATATATATAAAAAAAAAAAAAAAACTTGTATCCACTGAAGCCGCATAACATGTGGTCTTGGAGAGTAAAATTTTGTATACCTTTTGCGAACAATTACATTTGATGCATAATTTAATATGTAATATCGTTTAGGATCCAACGTAAAACCATTTATTTGATACTTAGGGCCCGTTATTGATATGACTATGGCTAAGAGCGAAGAAACCAAGAACCCGCCAAGGACATCGGACACTCAACCCACACCTGGTATAAACAGCTATCATTTGCGTTGCGATGGAGGCTTTTGTTAGGTCTCTCTGTTCCACGCTGTCAAATGAAAACTTTTAAATATCAAATTTGATGGATACACGAGAAAATTCGAACACAGTATATTGATTGTACCATTCAGTATTGTGCTCCTGGAGGGCTGATATAAATGATATAGCAAGGCGAGTGTTTGAGATGCAAATTTTAAATGCAGCCTGAAAACAATTCTTGTGATCGAAACAAATATTACTGCAATGTTATGCAATTGGAGATGATAATGACGACGACGACGGATGATGATGATGAAGAAGAAGAAGAAGAAGATGATGATGATGATGATGATGATGATGATGATGATGATAATGATGATGATGGTGAAAAAAAGCCAAGAGACTAGATTATGTTAGTTCTGCAGGTGCCATGTCGGCATAGTCAAGCACTATTGAGATTGGATTTCATTCCAAAGAGCTGTTTTAGGTCGTTGTCATATGCTCTCATCACTGCTGAAATGATGTTCATTTTCTTTGGAACAGTACATACCAGAAAGCTCGCGCCCGTAATATTTGTTGAAGAAAATATCACAATTTGTCTAAATGCATGGACCACGCACCCGGAATTTCAGCAATACTTCAAATCTGTCTGCCAAGGTTAGGGGCTTAAACACTATATAACTATTACGAAGGTACAAAGATGGAATGATAAATTCAAATGTCGGGTGAGATACACAATATGCCATTCTGCACTTTTGGCCCCGATTTTCGGACTTTGGTTTCAGCATAAATAAAGATTTGAGATTTATGTCTGCACCAGTACATCGCATCTCCCTTCAACCCAACCATTTCGTACAAGGTTAAAAAAAAAGCAAACAGCACAGATTCACCCTTAACCCAAGGGCAGATTCAGTGTGCTTTTAATTGTCAGCATTGCATCCACATGGCGAAAGCACCAAAATTTAACTATGGGTCGCAGTAGCCAAAAACCTGAAGCCTTGCATCACACCCAAGGTCAGCAGTACCCGGATGAATCTGTACCGAAGAGGTCACGTGTTATGGCATTTTTGACACCGGGGGGCGTTAGGTAACGACCGCAGAGCACGGCGGACAAATGTCATAGTGACTGGAGCCAACGCCGTATGTTTCTTCTGTCTGCTCTGCCAGAATACAACTCAAAGGTGCAATCTACAATATGTTTGTCTGTACTCAAGTTATGGTCTCCGATACCTGGGTGCTCAGTTCTGCGTACGCGTGCTTTATCTCAAGCACCTCTTCACCTTCATCGGCAGTTCTCATCAAGCCGATTTTCATCTGTTCCAGAAAATGCGATACGCTACGAGGGATTGATTCATGAGCCACATACAGGCTCTGCATTTCTTACATTTGCCGCAAAAGCCGGGTTGCGTGAAGCTTTGGTTTCCAGTCATGTTGTACTTCTACCCCCAAGGTCTTACCTGTACATAACGGCAGATTGAAAGAGCCAGTTAAATGTTAGAATGGGGATGGTAATAGTCGGCCTTGGGGGTTGAAATGGAATGATATGGAGAGACACGGTGTACCCGTCATTTACACAAGAAGTAGCATCTGCATATTCACTCTTTCACGTACCAAATGTTAGGAGTCAATATCAATTGGTCTCGTATTTTGCGCTTAATTCTCCCAAACACCAACTAAGATTACTGATGGGCGTCAAAGACCATAAGGAATGGCTTTTGCGATCCTCGTTCCGACGTATATATTCATGATAAAGTTAAAGCGCGAATTTAGGCGGACTTTTAAAATCATGGGGATCTTATCAGCTTTTCATGACAATAAACGGTTTATGTTACACTAGTTTTAGCCCTTAGTTAGTGTCAAGTTGATCTTTATTTGACATCATAATATTTAATGTGACGTAATGGTTGCCTTCACTTGATATGAATACCACGAGTGATCGACCTCCGATGTGGCTTCCATGAATTTTTATCATACCTAAGTTCTCCTATACAGTATCATGTTGGGATTTGTGGGAGGGGTTTGGTTCCTCTGCGGGAGTTTCTAACCTTACACAGAACGATACGAAAAATGGACTAGGATACTGTTGCAGACAAAGTAATCACCTATAAACCACGCACTTATCTTTGATCGAATAACGGAGTAACGTCATGCAATTCATCTGCACTTTGACCTCAATAATCCGCAATGTGATACTTGATTACAGAAGTAATTTTGATTTGAATGCCCCCCCCCCCTAAAAACGTCACTCCATACTCATGCCAATTCTGCTAAAATTGACGCCAAAGTGAACACATTTATGCAGTACTTTAAGGGAAATGAAGATTTTTAAATATCTGGATATAAGGAAATTATATATGCCTGTATTTTGTTGGTCAAAATGTTGAAAGTGCACCAACAATATTGGCCAAGGTAAGCAGTTCTAACATTTTTTTATCTAAACCCGAATGATGTTTAACTTGCGTTAGGTTGGCCAAACTCAAAAAATGTGGTAAACCTGTCGACCGATGGGAGGTCATTCTGATATAACTACATCATGTATGCTAATTCGTGTATATCTGTCTCTGATTGGTCAAGTGGTCCAACGTTCAAAGCACAGTTAAAGGATTGGCAAAAGAGTAGTTTGTTATGACATGGCTACCGTATTTGAAACTGAACTATGTGTGACTGTTTTTAATCGGGAATATAATTCATATACAATTTAAGTATTGCCAAATGACTGGTCGTTCTAACATCTTCATTTTGCATTCAAATGGCTAGAATTGTTCTGAGGAAAGGAATTATACATGGACCACAGCAATACTAAGGCAGCAGCCCACACGCGACATTTGTAGACGGCCGTTGTGAAGGAATTTCGGGGTAAAAACCATTTAGTTTTGCCATCCATAAATCTAGGACAGCCAAAATTCACATAGTGGTTTCCAGAGTTGTAATTTAAGCATTTTGGCATTCAATGCCTGTGGCAAGAATATTTTTCTTACTCAACATGCAGTCCCGAGGAGATAATAATTGTTGAACGCGACTGAAGAAACTATTATCGATACATTTGTAACTCGTTCACCTTTCTCTTTTGTTTTGATGACTAGGGCAGAGGAGAGCAAGATATGTTTATATACCATTACATTTGCATGCGTGTTTGAGTTTGTAGCGAGAACTAGTCAGGTTGTACTATAATATGATTACCATGTTCTATATTGCATGCAGAGCAAGGAAGATAAGCCACAGTAGGGAGGCCGAGAGACCCACCCTGTCATAAACATTTGATTTTGTTTCACTACGGCCCCGGAGTCTATTACAGTCAGGTGGACTTTTTGGGGGATGGGGGGAGGCAAGGGGTTTTTCTCTACTAGCGCACTGGCATTTTATTTGCTGTCTTGCGTACTGGAATGCCTTTTACTTTCTGTACTTCGTACCAACAATTATTTGTACATTTTCTTATTCTCCGCACCTTGTACTAGGTGAAAATTATTACTTGTACCAGCGTACTTGGGACCCCCCCCCCCCCCCCCACACACCCCTTTTTCCTGAAATGGCACTATCGTGTTGAGGTTCTTCGTACATGTACGTGGCTTCGCACCTGGAATTGCCCTGGTTCACAGAGGTTAAGTTCTTGAGGCATGCTCAACCCTTTTACCGCTCCGAACAGTCAAAGGTGGCAGGAATTCATAATATCGTCTGCTTTGATAATTTAGATTACTTTTTAGATGACGCAAAACGTTGGGAACGAGTATCGTAAGGCTGTACGAGGCGTGTCAGAAGAGCATTCCTCAAGGCAGATATCCATGGAGCAGTCTCTGCATCCACAGGCACCAGGGAGCAATGTTATATTACCTTTACTCTGACCGCGAAAGGCTTAGTATTTGTTGCCCTCTTCAAGACATTCCTCAAACTTAACGAGGCTCCTCTTTACAGTATTTATCGGTGGTCTGTCATTGGCTCTTCTTATCGTACGAAACTGACATACACATCTGGGGAGACGGACGAAGCTCATTATTTTCCATTACCAACCTTTACAAATGTATTTTTTTCCAAGCAAAGCTAGCGGTCATTGGATTCCACGTTGTTTATGGTTACCCTTCTCTCTCTCTCTCTCTCTCTCTCTCTCTCTCTCTCTCTCTCTCTCTCTCTCTCTCTCTCTCTCTCTCTCTCTCTCTCTCGCTCTCTCTCTCTCTCTCTCGCTCTCTCTCTTTCTCTCTCCCTCTCTCTCTCTTTCTCTCTCTCTTTCTCTCTCCCCCCTCTCTCTCTCTCTTTCTCTCCCCCCTCTCTCTGTGTCTATGTCAAGTTTCTGACATTTTAGGGAGTTACTGCCATTTGAATATGTTCTAATAATTGCTAGAATGAAAATTTAAAAAAAAAAATGAAATAAATAAATACATGAAAATGGAGATTCCAGGCAATGGTTTTAATACCTGTAGTTGTAATACTGATATTGTTTGAGTGTGTGTTAGTTTCAATGATAACATTACACAAAGTGCATGGCTGAATTCTGCACAGTGAATTCAACAAGACAATACCCTTCAATGTAACAAAGGCAAAAATGCCTTGCAAACCAACAGACGAAAGAAGTCCCCATTTAAACCGATCGTATTCAAAAGACTTACATACCTTATGCAATTTTGTGAATTGTGTGCTGTAAAACTATCAGCAAATGGAGGAATTACGTCATGCATTTAGACGCAATGGCTTGCAGATACATCCCAAGTAGTAATATATTTAAAAGACTTTGTGACACGTTTGTATTTTAAAAAACTGGGGACTGGTTGTGTGTGCTACAACCTAGATTCACAGAAGGAGCCACTATCAGATATTCATTACGGATGAAGGCTTCAAAGCTTGTTCCGATAATTGCACAATTATTAAGCATGTTTCTGTTTGTCTTTTTTTTTTTCTAATTCATAAATTTATTTGTTGCGAGGTATGTTTTTGTTTTTGTTTGTCGATTTGTTTTGTTATTGTCCCCATTGCTTTTTGGTGTTGGTTTATTTGTGTGTTTGTATGTTTATTTATATATTTATGTAATTATTTATATATTATTTATTTTGTTTGGAAGGGCCAAATCTGCATAGCCTGACCTATAATTATTTTCAGCACGGGATACTGATCATTCATTTACATTGTATTCACGGGTTCACACTTTTATAATGGCTATACTATGCAAGAACTGCCCCCATATTTTTTCCGGTTTTTGTTTTTTGTTTTTTTTTTTGTTTTTTGGTTTTTGTTTTTTTTTTTTTTGTTTTTTTTGTTTTTTGTTTTTGTTTTTGTCACAAGAAATGCGTGGAAGTGGATTGGTTTGTCTAGTGGCAGGGGTAGGGAAAAGTAATACTGCACAAAAACTGGGATGTTATTCACGAGTTACAGTAGTGATGATGATAGAAATTAACGTACTGCTTACAGATATGATACAACAGTGAAACGAACTGCTATCGTTCACTTTGGCAGTCCTGTGGTCGGGCATTCAAGGGTAGTACTGGTATGTACAGGTAGATCCCTTTGTCAAATGTTAGTGACACCCTTGGTTAACATCTGTTGGCCCGTAAGATGGCAGCTGACTGTGAACCTTACCTAGCAACAGCATTGGAGATTTTGGCACAAAATTAATAAGCATACCCCGTTTTGTTTGTTTGTTTTTAATACGACGATTGTAATGTTTTTAATTATCTTCAAAGAAATGACGATTGTAACTAAGCTCTAGCAAGGTCACCACCTCCACAGACAGGGGTGACTCTACATGCCTTTAGATTAACCGTCAACCCAAATGCTGTTGATCCCAGTGTAATGTCATACATCAACATAAGCGGGGGGGGGGGGGGGTAGTCCCATGTAGGATTGTACTGGGTATGTGCCGCGGGAAAGGCCCTGTTTTAATTATCCCAGGATTGGAAAAGCTCCCCCAAGATGTACACAGCTGGATTAGGATAGGGGTAACAATTATTTGAATGAACTGAATCTCTTATTCATTTTTCAAACAAGTCTATAGATCTTGGCTATAGGCTGGAGATATAGAATAAAATTAGTAAATTCTTTTGGGGGGAATTTTTGTGGGGAGTAAGAATATGCTAAAACTTTTTAAAATTGGAATGTTGGTCTCCAAAATGCACCAGGATGCACCAATGCAGCACTCCTTTCAACACATTAGAGGATTAAGAAAGGATACCTTTTTACATCTGGTGTAGGATTAAAATAGGGTATTGTATAAAAATGTCCACGGCATACCTCCACCCTGCTGTTGAGAATGTGTCCCCCTCCCCCTACTCATACTCAACAGCAGGGTGAGAGACACTTACATTATTTCCCTTGAGCGTGTGTAATGTGTTTTAAAATACGTTAATGTTATAGCGGTCCATAAATATCTGTTAGGGAACGAGCATTTGCCCAATACTATAATTACACAGGTCCAGATTCCAAAAGAACAGATTCTCTGTATTCACAGTTTTAAGCCTGTTCGTTGGGCCACGTGGTGAAGGAATCTGCAACATTTTAATTCCAATCAACTGTAATAGTCGAGCTGCACTTGCCATTCTGCCCTCGCGGTAGAACACGGGCACATTCTATATTAAGAATCCACGTGTGGCCAATTACGCACCTTTGGCATGCACAGGGACTTATTTAGAGATTAGGCTGAGAATGGCCCACGGTCTTCAACCAGGTACACACCCAGCGTAGTCCTTAGTAATATATCAGATTTGTAGCCAAGGGCATTTCCATCACGCGGCAGCCTAACAGCACGGTTCAGCACCCATTAACATTTTCACGGACAAACTGGTTCCCTATATTGATGTTGCCCTTTCAAGGTGAGACCAAGACGTACTGGGTCACCAACGACGACTTTTCTTTCCTCGGGCAAAGTTTAAAAGCGGCCGACTCCGGCCGAGAAAAGCTGTTCACGTGTTATCAGCGAGAAAGTTTCAGAAACTACATACATAAATACATGTATGTATGTATGTATGTATGTATGTATGTATGTATGTATGTATGTATGCATATATGTTTGTATGTACTACGTACGTATTACATGTAAATAAGCAAATGACATTTTTATTTTCTGGGCTTTTTCTTCATGTCAGCAATAGAAGATTAAACAATAGATAGCATAATACAGGAGGTTTACCAGGTGAAGATGGCCGTGGTCAACCGCTGCTTTGGTGCTTAGCAAAGTTGTCGAATCAGCATTACAACATGATCAGGTTAGCGTTAAGTATGGTTTCTTTTCTCAGCTTTTTACGACGTGGATTCTGCACAGATGCCTACTAGCATGTTACAGGAGCGCCCGCGGTTTAGCACCGGCACAGTCGCAGGACTTCTGATCTCAGTCCACATATTTATACCATTCTTTCTTTGACGTAATGGTCAAACTGCCTGACGTACATATAATTAATGTTAACAATTCACAGTGCCCGCTTAGTCATCATAAATAGATAATCATCTCTCACTCATTTCCTATTTTTGTGCCCTTCATATGGACAGAGATAACTTTCCTCCTTGGACATACTGAACCCCATATATTCGCCTTGTAGTGTAGACTTTAGTGTACAAGTAAGTATATATTTGCTTACTAAAGTGAAAAAAGTTACAAGCCGAATAGTTACGCAGACTTTTTGAGCGGCGCCGCACAAATAAATAAATGAATACACTTGAAAAAAATGATTTGCTGCATAGCAAATCAGTGTGTGTGTGTGTCTTCAAAGCATATTGGTATGGCAATATACGAGTATTCCATAACACAGGAGTAGAAGCTAGAATAGCATCTCTATCTATTAAAGCTTTGAAGTTATTCAAGATGTAAATTTCTGATACTGCTACTTAAGCATAATTTAAATTGCTACAACTTTTGTTTTAGATTCGTTACATGCCCAAAGGTCAATATCCCCCTAGTAGAAGTTGGAATGACATCTCTATCTATTATAGTGTTGAAGACATTCAAGATAGAATTTTCGAATACTGCTAATTAGCATAATTTAAATTTCTACAACTTTTGTTTTAGATTCGTCACATGCCCAATGGTCAATAACCCCCTAGTAGAAGTTGAAATGACATCTTTTTATAATAGTTTTGAAGATAATCAAAATTTTCAAATTTCAAATGCAACTAATTAGCATAATTTAGATTGCTACAACTTTTGTTTTAAATTTATTAGATGTGGAATGGTCAATAATCCCCCGGTAGAAGCTGGAATTACATCTGTATCTATTATACTTTTGAAGATATTCAAGATTTAAAATTTCAAATGCCCGTAATTTGCATAATTTTAAACATCTTCATTCCTCTGTATAAAGCGGCCCAACGCCTTGAATGGAGGTACAATCTTGCGAAGTTTGGAGTTTATATGTATGATAGTGTCAGAGGAAAGTGTCGAACAAATTCACTGGTAAAGAAGAAAGAAGAAAAAAAAAGAATTTCAAGAAAAACAGAAATGTGTGTGTTGACACACACACTTTGATAAATAAATAAATAAGTAGGTAAGTAAGTAAATAAATAAATAAATAAATGAATGAATGAATGAATGAATGAATAAATAAATAAATAAATAAATAAATAAATGAATGAATGAATGAATGAATGAATAAATAAATAAATAAATAAATAAATAAATAAATAAATAAATAAATAAATAAATAAATAAATAAATAAATAAATAAATAAATAAATAAATAAATAAATAAATAAATAAATAAATAAATAAATAAATAAATAAATAAATAAATAAATAAATAAATAAATAAATAAATAAATAAATAAATAAATAAATAAATAAATGAAATTTACTGATGACAATCCAGCCATTTGTAACAAAACTTACTGCAGACAATGTCCCCGGATTGATTGTGAGTCGTTTTTTTTTCAACTCTTATAATTTTTTCCACAGATAGACACATTTTCAATGACAAATGTAGAGAACAGGTGAAAGACAGAGATTCATCAGCTAATGCACTGCGACTTTTTAATGGAATTTTGGGATGGAGACATAAATTAATCGGGTGAAAATGTTGAACAGTGCGTGTAGCTGAGGACTTCAGAATTTTATGCCGTGGTAAGAGTTATGAGTAACAGAACACCAAAATCAATTAAATTGCTTCCCGTGTATTTTTGTTTTTATAAATGCACCGGTTTCGTACTGTGTAAACGCATAACAATAAGTGTGCATTAAAAGTAATTGCCTTTCAGTATATCCTCTGTTCAGTCTTCCTGCTGCTTTTGTACCGATGGCAAGGGCTACCAGCAACCGTTCATCAAAATTAATTGACACACGTCATGTGGAGAACTTGGTAGGTTAGCGCAATGGTTCCGCACAGTTTTGAGAGTCATAATTAATCACATGTGACGATTAATTGACCTACTTCCTGTATCACGTGTGATAAATGAAGGGAGCGGTTCCATACGGTGTAAAAGAATTGGAGATAATGGTCACAGAGCTTCACACACGCGCTCTGCCAGAAAAGTTGGATCTCAGGTAGAAAAGCTGTTATATATGATCATGACAAGTTTAGACAATTCATCAACATCAACAAACACGCCCTTTGGGTAGGAGTTTTGTCATCATCATTCAGTGGCATTAGAAATGTACACAGTACAGCTGCATCGCTTTTCATGGCAGCCGTGACTTTGATAAATTTCTAGCCCAGTGCAGTCGAATAAATCTTGCAAATGCTACGCTTTCAAAGAAATCGGATACATAATTTAGTTGTTTTGCTGGATGTAGACCTGCGATGGACACATTTGAGCAAACTGTGGGGATATTCGATATGGTGCTGCTGTGGGGAACTTCGTTTGCGTAGCAGGAGGAGCAAAATAAAAAATACCCTTTTTCAAAAATATAATTGAAATACATTCAATGCTTCATCAGCCAGGATATACTATACATCAAACAAGTAACTCTTGCTCTATGGGTATAATAGTGTACTATGTTCTATTATAGTGTTGCTGATTATTTTTGTAGTCTTTCAACATTAACATAGAGCATGTGGCTGAGAGATATTGACTCGTTGGGAAAACGTATATACGCCACCATGCTTACAATGAACCATATGTTGAGGATCCAAAGAGGGTGTAAACCTGTTTACATTCAAGAGTAGCATGGCTTACTATTCGTATTTATGGAGTCACCTGAAGCACTGCCGGTGCAAAGTAGACCACCATACACTTTTCCATTCGGTGCTGTTTCCTGTTTGGACGACGAGCTGTCCCTTCACGTTACAACCTCCCGTTTTTGCCCTTTGGTTCCCGTCTCTTCTGTTGGTTCATATAAGCACATTGATTTCACGGAAAAGATCAACGGTGAAAAAGTTCGGTGGTTCTTATGTGCATACTTAGGGTCACTTAATCTAAAAGATTTGGATACCTTCAACCTCCTTGCATCCCTGGAACAATGCCATCGTCGGGGCAGCTAGTATTTCAACCTAAGTTTTTGTGACTATCCTTGGCACCTGCAGATTTGCTTTTCAGCAAAGAGTAAGATGCATATATTGAATGTTATTGCCATGAGTACTTACCCTATGCATTAGTTTTACGTTGTTGAGAATTTTACAAGAGGCAGGGCTGGAAAGTGGACTCGTTGACAGCACGTAGTATAATTTAAATGTACAGGTCAACAAATATTTCAGACAAAACAAATGTATATATGCCCCAGACGCTGAAAATGTAGAAACTCCGTTTATAGGAGTGTAATTCGACAGGCAACTATCAGTAATAATGCCCTTCCTATCAGAATGAATTTGAGAAAGAAAATAATAAATACAAGGCGCTTTAATCTTTTTTCTTTCTCTTCTTCCCCGTTTTGATATTGACATCCTAGTTTAATTGTGAATTTCAATTACAAACCCTGGTTATCCATGTGATTTGGGAGTTCTACATAAAGTTCACAATGCGATATGTCTTGTAACCAAATGATACCTTCGTGTCATTTGGTTGCAAGACAGATCGCGATATATGAGAAGACACCACCCAGATCCGTGCGGACCTAGGTGACTTCCACGTGGAGAACATGTGAAGTAACCAATTTCGCTGTTACTTATTAAATCATGTCTAGAGACAACTACCCAGGGACGCTGTGCACAGACTGTGTGCTTGGCCGGAAATTAAGATGCAGTTTAATGGCACTTGGGAATAAGCTTTCAGGGAAAAGATGGTGAACAAGGCGAGGCCCAATTGTGCCCAGTGCGTAGGACTCTGTAAAAATACTGGACGAAACGTGATGTCGTCGAATGAAAACAAAAATCTAAAGAGGGAAAATAGGATAGAATTTGTAGTTTTCTGTCCCCCCCCCCCCCTTCAGTCCCCAAATGGACAAACAAACCAACACACAGACATAAAACAGAAATGAAATAAGACGTGATAAAGTCTGCACCATAGAGATAATGGGTAGACGATAATGAATATTGCCATTTAAATCCCAGAAAAGAGCATCTGGGAGTAAAATGGAGGTTTAGATATCGCAAAAGGAGGCTGGATGGATGAGAGAGAGAGAGAGAGAGAGAGAGAGAGAGAGAGAGAGAGAGAGAGTGAGAGAGAGAGAGAGAGAGAGAGAGAGAGAGAGAGAGAGAGAGAGAGAGAGAGAGAGAGAGAGAGAGAGAGAGAGAGAGAGAGCAAATATGGTACGATAATTACTATGACCAGAACGGACAAGATATAATAAAATTAGAAGATTTGTATGCGGAGAAGCGAATGCAACCAGACGGCAAAAAATAATTGAGCTACACAAAATGTGAACTTGACAAGGGTAGTGATTAAATCGGACGTACAAGACAGGACGCCAGAGACAAGCAAGGACTTACAAAGCAAATTTGTATGCGCATGCTTAGGTATCATTGGACATGTCCCAGATCGGAGGTATAAAATAAAAAATTTCCGGCAAAAACTAGCTTATGGGCAAACTAAAGAATACGTTCGTGTCAATAGATGAGGTATTCTTATCAGTTATTGTACATATGTACGCTTTATGAGCTAATGAGATATGCCGTTACTATTGAAAATTACAGGGAACCCCGATTTCAACCAAATCCTATTAAGGCAAAGAAACTAGTCAACTATCTATTTTTGCGTAATGAATCGTAAACAAGAACGTCTGCAAGAATTTTGATGTATTAGTAACAGAGGAAATGGAAAGAGAAAATGTCCCAAACTGATGAAAATGCATCGAAATAAGAAGCTTTGGTCTTGCACGCTATAGCAGAGCAATTTAACGGGTCATTATATCATTATGCAGAAATTTTACCATGACATATTGGCAGTCTACACCCTTAGCCAACATTTGCTGTTTCAGAGCTGCACCAATTTTTACTGATGGCCTAAATCTCCACGCAGTATGTGCCGTAAATTCAAGGGCACCTCTTTGGCGTCAGCGCTGTTTCTCCTGTCTCCTAGCTCCTGCTAGCACATTGCCTACGTAACTTGCCGGCGGGCTTCTACGCGGGGGTGGGGGTGGGGTGGGGGTGGGTGGGTCGAGTTTGTTTAACCAGAGGGACCTTACGGTGCTATAGCGGCGTGCAACTGTTGTCAATCAAGGATGCCTACAAAGTGTCTCATGTCATAAGCTTAAAATTTCGGCTTAATTCCTGGCTTTGTTTGTTTGCTTGTTTTTTTTGTTTTCTTTTTTTTTTTTTTTTTGGTAACCAAAAGCAATAATTGTTAACAAGTCTTGTTGCAGTATTCGTGCTGTAAGGGTAAGGAGCAAAACTGTTGACCTAGTCGTCAAGGGTAACTCTTCTACTAGCACCAACATCATTTGTTTTTATGACAAGCAGTCGAATAGTGTATACCAAGCAGAAAAAGTTCCTGAGCGCGTGAAACCTCCTTTCCTACGATTTATCTCTTGAGAGGAGGGCAATAAATAAGTCAGTCAGCCAGCTAGTAAGAGAGAGTGAGTGAAGTAAGTAAGTAAATAAGTAAGTAAGTAAGTAAGTAAGTATGTAAGGAAATTGTACAAGAGATTCTTAATCACAAGCTAAAGAACTCACATCAACGAAGCGATATAACAATGAAGTAAATAAGTAATTAAGTAAGTGAGCAAGAAAAATTGTACAAGAGATTCTTATCACAAGCTAAAAAACTCACATTAACGAAGCGATATGACAATGATGTTAGCATCTGGTTCCCTATTGCAATACTTGTGATGGAATAAAGATTAAAGAAACTTCACTGTTTATTCTGTTATTGCACGGTGTTTCTTAATTTCGAATTATAATTAGGGTCACGTGAATTAAGTGGGTCACAGTGATACACGATTCTCAGGATTTTATACCGCTACAAGACAACTCCTTTGAGCTGAATGTGAGTGAGGAGGCCACTTAATGTGGAGTAATATTTGCCAAAATGTTCTCAAGGTGATGCTCTGCATAGAATTTAATCGAACGGACAAGTTACATGGATTCTCAGAGTGGAATTGTTTCATTCCATTTGTACAAATATACATATATATATATATATACATATATATATATATATATATATATATTATATATATATATATATATATACGTATTATATATATATATATATATATATATATATATATATATATATATATATATATATATATAAATAACAACACCATATACACATTTCTGCTGTTTATTGGACTTTACAATCTGAATGGTGCAGTTGACCGACGGGGAAAACACAGATAATAAGAACTTGCATTGTGATTTTACAAACCTGATTCTTACGTAAGTTTCTTCTGTCTCTTGTTGTTATCCCTTGTTCCATTTGTTTGATTGATTGGGTTTTGCTTCCCTTTCTCTAGTTTAATAAACAGCCAGCATCTTTCAATCCAGAGTGAGGGATGGCGTAGAGTGAAGGGGTAATAATATCAATGGCATGGTAATATGATCAGAAGAAAGAAGCCAATTCTATGTTTAGCCAAGAAGCAGACCTAGGTGATTCAGTCAATTAGACCGGTAAAAGGGATCAGCTTTAATAAACGTCCACTCGAGATGATCCATGCGCGTAAGGTCAGTCACGTGCAAATCTAGGTTGCACCATACATGACTATAATAAAACATGTCAGTCTGGTATATTTACCAATCTCAACGCTGATCAGCCATGGCAGTTTCACACTGGCATCATACATGAAACTGAACAAGTATGGCAAATTTGACAACATGAGGCGGATCGCTTTCTATTGAACAGAACTGCCTATGCATACAGTTCCTATCATTCTGCCCTTCTGGATCACACACGGGTCTCCTCCATATAGGAGCGTATGGTTCGATACGCTGGAAAATTGCTCACACATTTACAAATTCCCGGGGTCCATTTGAGGCAAATGACAGCTTGGTATGTAGACTTCATTCGATGAAATACCAAAGTTGAATGGGCTGCGCCTCTGCAAACAGGAAGAGAACACGAGAGACACGTTATCCCTCCTCAATGAATAGGTAGAGTCTGCGTATATTTGAATATATAATCATCTTTATTAACACTTTCCCCCAAAACGATCAACAGAAATAGGTTAATTTTAGTTCGCATCCTCTTAAATTTTGTGATGCATGTCTTATACATAAAATACTTTAAAGAAAAACACGTTTGGAAGCCTTGCATACTTGCCACCAGTGAACAGCTCGTTGAGGCCCGCTTTGGGCTAGAAATTCTGAGCCAACAGCAAAAATAAATTGTGGACTCAGCCACGTAATATGACGGAATAAACCAAGGGCCAACTCAAGGGCGGATATAGAGGGGGCCGAGGGGGTCATGCCCCCCTCCCCATCAGCCATCCCGATTTTTTTCCACAAAATCGATACTTTTCTTCATCGTTTACTTCAAATCTTTGCTGTATTTCCTGCAAATCAGGGTCAAAATTAACCACTTCATACCTAGATTTCAAAATTTTCTGGGAGAAAATTCCCGGATCCCCCCTTTTAACGAAACAAGTCAATGTTTTGGCTACTTGGTTCCCCTTTTTAACATTCCTGGGGCCGCCCCTGTGACTCACTTTCAAATTTACCTCGATCATTTTCTATTGTTGTATGGGCGTGCCTTGCAAATAGACGTGGTGGTATATCATCAGTGGGGACTTTTGATGAATCTGAAGATATCTTGTATTATAAACATATTTATTTATCCTGGATAGCCCCATAGAAGAATGGATGACTAATATAATGGTTCTCAAGACACGGAGAGACACACACAAGTTACCAATTGTTACCTAATATGATATTAATAATAAAAACAAGTTATGACATTGTGATCTCCATACAATTGAGTTTAAAAATGACCCTGTAGTAATATGGGGGGGGGGGGGAGGACACGGTTAAGATGCACCGTATAGAGGGACAGGTAAATTAAAATATGAATAGTCTGGTTTCAGTGATAAATTTCTGAACTGCTTCAGAAATTTGAGCCACATCAGATAGTTCTTTGCTACCAAAAAGAAAAATGTTTACCAACCTATCACTTGCAACATTGATAATGAGATTGGGATGAACTCTGGAGACCCATATAGATAGAGTAGAATGTTTTAGTTTTTTTTTGTTGTTGCAAGAATTTTGTGACCCATACCCATCTCACATAGAAATAGACAGATCCAAAAATATACAGCACCACCCACCCACCCCCTCCGCCACTGTCCTATTAATCTTGCAGTCAAAGCTGCTAACTTTGCATTCACAGGACATGATTGTCAGCACTTTGCATTCACAGGGTATGATCGTCATCACTTTGCATTCACAGGACATGATCGTCATCACTTTGCATTCACAGGACATGATCGTCAGCACTGGTACCCAACAAATCGGATGTTAAATTACAGTTAAATGTTTTTATGCATTCATGGACGAATTCAACATTTTGACTACTTGTCACGAGAATAGGCACACTTGTCAGTTTTATGACAATCTACATTTTAAAGGTAGGAATCGGCACACTTGTCTGCTGTATGACAATCTACATTTTAAAGGTAGGAATCGGCACACTTGTCTGCTGTATGACAATCTATATTTTAAAGGTAGGAAGAGACAACGACGGACACTGAGAGTATATAACCTGGCGGATGGATATCGTTATTGATGATATTACTTACATGTGATGGCACGCCTGGTCTGCATTCGGCGGTTTAAGACAAAAATGATTCCACAGGTCAACAACTTTCCTTTGAACCTTAAGGTGCGCCGTGTAAGGATTTTTAGTTCGGCAGAAATTATCACGTTGAAGATTAACACGTTCCTGGCGCTAGTTTTGGATTCTCTTTACAATATCTACTGCTTGATTCAAACATTTACAGTGGGCGTTAACAAAACTGTCGCTAGTGGGTGATGACAAAAATGGCCACGCGCAGTTGTATGGCTGGTTTTGATTGTCAACATTGTTCCCTTTGATTAGATCATTCTCGAATCAGGGATATTTGGGGGAAAAAATGCACATCTCCAGCAAAGGGGCCGCAGAGACACCCGCAATTTCGGAAAGAAAGAGTCAAAAGTGGATGCGTTGAGACTGGTTTCTTCCTAGTTAAGCTCCAGACGCCTGGCCGTACAGGTGTGTAAACACTGACAATAAGTATTGATTATGCTTGGCATTGGTGAACACGCGTCAAGGATAGAATTACAAATACAGTTGTCAAGAATATCAACTCTTATCGTCTACACTTCATGGAAGGACAACATACTATTATGCAAGAAGGCGCAGCGACAATGTTATCAAGAGCCACATTGTCGCGAGGGATGTCTTCATCTTTTTGGAACAAATGAGCAAGAAGAAAGGCCGACAGCTTACAAGAAACACGGTACAAAGTTTGGCACAATACTACGGTGTTTGCATTCGTTCATATTTTCCGTGCTTTTTCACGCTGCCCTTCATTACAGTATCAATTTCGTTGACACTTCTCTTTGCATGCAAAGGATACATTACAATTTTACAATAAAAATGATCAATGTTTTGTGGACTGAACAAATCGTCCTTTGGGCAGCCGCGATTTTACAGGACCATATTTAGGTCAAATTCTACCAAGACGCTTAAGCCCTGGTATTTTATTGGCTACTGCTGTGACATGCAGACCATCTCAGGATTTCAAGAGTCGTATTTTGATTGTCTGACGTGGCCTCATTCATCCAGGTCAGATTCGTACAAGGGTAGCGCTTCTTATCGCGGTTTTGCTGGGAAGGGGGAGAGACATTGTGGTACTAATGTTACACAGTACTTTACATACCAGTCTTGAAATCTTCAAAGACAAATGCCCGGAAACCATAATACAAACAAAATTAGTTTTCCGTGTCACCGAAGGCAGTTGATGTCAGACTTCCCTATAGCAGCAGATAGCGTGAGGTCCTTCTGGGTCAATTATATCTTACGAACTTGCAGCATCTTCACGGGCATTGCACCTGGTTATTAAAATACATAAAGATGACCTCACACAGACGTGCTGGCCACTGTTGTTGGCCACAAGCAGTCAATTTACAAATCCCGAAAAAAATTCCAATCATGGTTGAAAACAACTTTCGGAGAGTATAAGGGGCCCCTGAAGATATATTTGTTTTTTATTTTGTGTTCTGTTTCTTTTTTGTCTATGCGAAAGGGGCTCCAGGAGGTCCATTACGTACTGAAGAAAAATCTGTAGGCCGTACACAATATAATATTCATGTAAAGAAGAGATTCTTATTCATACCACATAGTTTTCGGACAGATTGTTTGTTTCACTGTCAGTCAATCTAAATAAGATTGTAACATGGCTTGAATGGAAATTATATTAAGTAAAGCAGCCCGACCATAAATGAAATTAAGCGGAGGATATGTAACATACGATTTACGACTCTGTTGAAATAAACTTGGTGATTCTGCTGACGTGGAGAAATGTGATACTTGGTGTACAGTTCACCAAACGTCACCACACAAACCTGATTATCTATGCGCCTGTGTTTTATTAGTTTACCTTAAGATGATTATTCACAGAGATGTGGTGATACTGTGCTTCACAGCAATTGTGGTGTACCTGGTACATATTTAGCCACCAGATGGCGTAGTTGTCCAATTTGCCACATGTTGCAGAAATCTAAAAGTAACTAACTTTGGAAATTAGTAAAGCTATGACCAAAGTAGTAAAACTATGGCAAAACTCGTGGCAAGATACTTAATTCCTATTCTCATTGTTCCTAAACGTTCTCACCTCGTGATTCTTGTTCCCTTTCCACTTTTTATTTCTGAAATAGAATACGATGGACACCACAAGCAAGCTTTGCAATACAGACAATTTCATGCCAACATGCGGGTGACGTCCCCTTAAAATTCAAAGCAATTGATGCATATTTTGTAATAAAATGTTATTTGCCCGTGTGTCGGATTCCTGATATTACTAATAGACCATGAAACTGATAAAGCGTACAATGACCACATTTCGACTGAACAATGTTCGTGATAATGTAACAGATGAATTACTGCAGCCAAGAGGCCCCTTAGTGGGGAATGACTCTCCTTATCGATCCAATAGTAGCATGTGTGAACACAACGAGAAAGACTTAAGAAATTATATATACCCTAGCTGGTGGCAATCATCATTTGTTAATCATATTTTAATTATCATGAATTTTTTGGAATTTGATACGAACTCCCCTGCATAAATGTACCTTCAGTTCATCTGCTACCAAGGATTTTAGGTCCAACTTACCACTCACTGCTTGGCCCCCTGTAAAGCAAGTGTAGTTTTCGAACTTTGAACCGCTGCCCTTTTTCATGTTACAAAACTCATCAATATCTGCGTTTGTCATTATTACAATTGGTTGCTTCAAATGATGATGATGATGATGATGATGATGATGATGATGATGATGATGATGATGATGATGATGATGATGATGATGATGATGATGATGATGATGCAAAAAAGTTTTGACGGTCAAAATGTATGCAAGGCATGCATATTAATTTCCCGCCACAACAGCGTATCTGGTTGTCTTAGTAGGCACGGTCTCACCTCACCTGATACGAGCTGCTGCCAGTAGAACAAGCGGGATATTACTAAAACATATATGTGGGAAATAAAGAATACTTAGTACAGGCAGATGGGAATTTTTTTCTTATCACCTGTTTCGGATTGGGATATAGACATTGGGCAGCTGTATATAGATGCGTCTCTTGTACAACTCGATATGAACGGCTTGAAATTGTTCAATTGGCATGGCGCTTGCCAAGATAAAGCTTTCGGAGTGGTTCTCATGCAGACTCTCGAACATATATTCCTATCACAGACCTACGGGACAAAAATCTAAGAGCATGTAAACTGCATCGACACCACTTCGCAGTCAAATGTGACCCCATTTACACCAGACAACGAGCAGGCAGTCAATGGAGATGGATTTGTTTTCCCACCAGGTGGCGCCACGTGTAAAGATATATATATATATATATATATATATATATATATATATATATATATATATATATATATATATATATATATATATATATATATATATACCAAGCCTAATTCCCTGTGTCGTCATAGACAACGCACGCACTGTATTTGATTCCACCTTTGATCGCCATTTAACTGACATTAATTAATCTGTCCCTGTTCTCTGTTATTTCAAGGGTGTTAAGAATGACAACAAAATATTTCCACTGCGCTGTTAACGCATGGGTGATGAATTAATTATCCATAAATCAATCTAAATAAAACTGCATCAGTCAACAGGTTTCTGTATCGCACACTGTAAAAGTGTCAGGTAGGCGCCGAGAAAAGATGATAACATGTTGAAGCCATGTGACAAAACTCAAGAGTAATCCCTTCCCCCACGAAAAAAGAAGAGGCAGACGACATTTCTGGTTGCTATTGGTCGGTTGTTTTTGGAAAGTGCTGTCTGCCACATTTTTGTTCTTCGTACAAAAGAAAAAAAATATTGATTATCTCTATCTCACCTTCTCCTTCTGTTTGATGAATTCAAGATGAACATGGACTTAAATATGTGGGAAAAAGTTATACGTGCGTGGCTTGACGAGTACCTGGGGACGAGTAATGGGAAATACATTGGTGTGACGGTTATTGGAGTATAACATAGAATTTATGTATTTGCGTTGAGTCTTCCATGTTTAAACTGGTCAAACCCGAATAAATGCCAAGTGTAGCCTACTGCAGTTGTATCTTTTAAAATATTGTGAACATAAAATAACACAGAGAGAAATGAATGGGGATGACACACTGGCCACATGTAATACAGCTCAATTTCTGTTAAAAAAAATTGTGCCTAAATGGTCAAATATGCTCAAAAACAGCCCAAAAGGAGGAAACTCTGGTTCGCAAACCGAACACACGGGAATGGAAAAGAAACTTTAAGACTGAGCCAGCGACATTCTTATGCGCATGTGGCGCAACCTATATTGCTTACAGACTACAGTTGTGATTGGGTCGTTGCGCATCCCACCAGAGATAGTCCGTAATTGTGAAAATAGGGTGTTTTGAGCATGCTGCAGCTTCTGTGTAAATAAAGTTAGCTAAGTTCACGGAGTTGCTTCATTAGTGGTCATATAGACCCACTGTCTACCAGGCCAGGTGAGAACTCTATACCGAGAAAGGACACTGATGTGACACTGGCCAGAGCACAATTCTTACACCTGTTTATAGCTACATTCAGGTGTTGTTTTGTATTTCAATTATCACCAATTAATGAGCCGGGGATTACATGACAAAACTCTATCCACGTGTTTTCTGACATTTTTATCTGTTAAATGCAGTTCACGAAATTTTAAAATAACAAAATGCTGACTTTTTAGACAGCAAAATGCTAATATGAAAAATGGAAGGATTTATAACTGACAAGAGCAGTGTCACCTACAGTCTCTACTTTTCTTTTATCGTGTTTCCAGAACAGCAAATGATAAACATACTACTAAAATTACACATTTCCGAAGTAATGGCTTACGATAAAATAAAAGGGTTGAAACTACTGGGTACGAAATATTTGCTTCAGGGATAAACATACTACTAAAATTACACAGACGTATCTTTTGTTGAGCAAGGTTATCTGGCAGGGTGATGGTTGACGGAACTTCTTATGAAGCTGTAACCATAGTAGTCGTAACTCGTTAAGTGTATGGTTACTGTTACGTTTTTCATGAAATGAACCTCAATGGAACCAGTTATCATTTAGTGTCGAATAAGTAAAAAAACTGTACTATTGGTTTTACATCATCGCATGAAACCGAAAGTTCTAGCCCTTATGTGCTTTGGAAAAGACCACAATAGAACACAGTGTGTTCACGTTGCAAAATGGTCCCAATTCATCAGCAGTTGTACTTTTTATGGCTGGCAGTATTTGAATCTTGGCAGGTTTTGCAAATGACTGAGGACGACACAAATACACAAGGGCCATATACTCCTTCGTGTATAATTTTTATGGGAGCAGAGCCTCAAACAGAGACGAGTGTTTGTTGCAAGATATATCTACAGACAGCAACAAGTTTGAATATCACTTCGGTTAACTCATGCCTGTCGTGTCATATAACTCGATGAGAACGTGATACTGGGCATCCAAGTCGGCGCTCACAGTACAAGTCTATTGACCAGTCTGGTTATGAATATTGCTCACTTCCTTTCACAATTTCATTCAAAATTTGCAAAGAAAAAGAAGAAAAAACGTGATTAAATACGAAACAGACAGCATTTGGAAATACCTTGCATCTGGCAGATTTGAGCGATAAAATTGTACGAGTGGTGATACAGGCAACGACAGCAATCTAAATAAATGCGAACTACTTGAAGAGCTGCCACAGACGGAAATATCCGCCGGTTGCTTGTGTTTCTTTGGGCTTCTGTATATACACGAAATGTATCAAACTGATTCCGCGCGTTTTAGTCCAACAAGTGACTACTTGCATTTATTGCCTGGTAGGTACCCAAATATCAGCACAAATGTTTTGCCTATAAGTATTACTGTAAGGCTGCAAAGTATTCCCACATCATAAAGAAAACCCCATATGGGAAAGAAACTCCGCCGTAGCCAAGTCAATCGTATGTGTCATGTTGCAGTTGTAAATCATGCTACATACACGTACACAGCGAAATGCGCATGTACATTCATATATATATATATATATATATATATATATATATATATATATATATATATATATATGTGTGTGTGTGTGTGTGTGTGTGTGTGTGTGTGTGTGTGTGTGTGTGTGTGTGAATGTACATGGGTATTTCGCTGTGTAAGCCAGAGAGAGAGAGAGAGAGAGAGGAGAGAGAGAGAGAGAGAG
This sequence comes from Hermodice carunculata, assembly GCA_964020975.1. Classification (NCBI taxonomy): domain Eukaryota; kingdom Metazoa; phylum Annelida; class Polychaeta; order Eunicida; family Amphinomidae; genus Hermodice; species Hermodice carunculata. The sequence goes on along the minus strand of OZ026618.1, from coordinate 68,906,736 downwards.
AGAGAGAGAGAGAGAGAGAGAGAGAGAGAGAGAGAGAGAGAGAGAGAGAGAGAGAGAGAGAGAGAGAGAGAGAGAGAGAGAGAGAGAGAGAGAGAGAGAGAGAGAGAGAGAGAGAGAGAGAGAGTATAATCTACAAATGGGAGTCTCCGTAAACAGACTATTTCCATATTAAGGCCAAATTTACTAAATTATGAAGCCATTGGCCCAGTGGTTTCTGAGTTTTTTAAATTTGTCGGAAAAATGCAACCCGGCCAACTTTAAGAAGGATGCAGCCAACGGTTTTGGAGAAGCCGAAATCATCAACTGTGGACGATGGAAGAAGTCATACTACATACGCTCAGCTGAAAGACAGTTCATTGGAGGTAACGACGTATGACCAAGCCCTTTAACTTAGTGCCAAACCAATGTCATAGAGTTTAAACGTTACAATGAACTTAAAAACAGTCTCTGACATGATTTATCAAGTCTGATTGAAAAACGTAGCATAATTGTGATGCCTTTGCTGACTTTTTCACACTAAGGAGTTAAAAAGAAAGAAAAAAGATATCTGGAATCCGAAACGTTATATAATGGACATGAGATGATATATGGGACAGCTGCTCGTGAAGTTGAAAATTAACACTTTCAATGCTAGCAGTCCCAATCAACAGCTCTCCTGGGCACACTTTGGACGCAGAGCGCGACGAAGAACCTGTTGACCTGGAGAAATTATTGCACTATTAACGTAAGACTAAGCTCGCTATCCCTTGAAAAGATCTTGTTTTTCATTCTTTGATGAATTTAAAGGTAGAATCATTATGATGGATTAGATAAACGTATTTTCCTACATTTAGCAGGTAAAGAGTTAACCCTTCACAAGCTATGCCAAATGTTAGGCAACCTATATATTACATGCAGGTAAAACAAGAAAAACCGGGCTTGGTATCAAGGTACAACAGGTAGGGCTAAAACCAGAGAAAAGGAAGAGGCCTATATTTGGCGACACGTCGTTAAACTCTTGTGCAACGGATAAAGGAATGTACAAAGAATTCGCGTCTTCTTTTGTTGTTGATCATGACCTTTTTTCATGGGCCATAATTATGTTACCTTTTACCGGGTATGCTGTTCCCTGGATCATGCAAGTTTTACTTAAAGATCATGTGTAAGCTCACAAACAAAGACGTAGATTCTTAACTTAAGAACGATCTTTGCCATAGTTTGTGAGTAAATGTTGCGTCAAAGTTAATGTTCAATCGACTAGGCAGCAAATGGAAGAACAAGACAAGTTAAAACAAACTCCTCGGAGAAAACAGAAATAAATTAATGCAATTTATGATGTAGCCCATAAGGGACCATTGACAGTCTTACTTTCCTCCACAAAAGACAATATAGAAGTTAGAATGACAAAAGAAATAAAGTGGCTTTTGCAGGCATATCGATTTAAAGTCAAGCTGATTTCATGGTTATGACCATGAAAATATACTCCATTATTGCTTAAAATATTTGTAAAACAGGTAGTTCATGAACGGTTACAGACAATCGCGCTCATCATCTTTCAACATATTTTTTCCTGTGTGCATTGATCTATTTTGCCAATACAATGTCAGAACAGAGGGCAATCAATATGATTACTCCATAATTTCAGAGCTTCATGCCCGCTTTCGGACCAACGTTCCAAAGTTAAAAATACTTTACCCATCTCAACTAGTGAGGAATTTGCTCGGTAACATTACGCCGTGTTATTGGCAACATACTAGCTTATGCGGCTTCACATCGGTACAAATCTTGACCAAAACAGAAACAGATTAGCAGCAATGATCAGGATTCAGAGATCGAGACAATGAGCCACATCAGCATCTCAGTTGAGCATGCTCAGTGAAACTTATCCTTTTTTGGGTCACAGGTTATTTGACGCAACTTTCTGACACTTAATATAGAAATGAACCATGGTTAGACGTAAAACTAGGCAAAAACTATTCTAGGTGAGAGTTTGACTGAATTACTAAGAGCCAGCGAGGTGATAAAACAAGAAGTTTCGTTCTTATGACCATGTTAACGTAGGTAGAATAGGGAAAGGTGAATTCCTGTATTTCAAAGATCTAAACCGTCTCGCAGCCACTTGTGCTGAGATAGCAACTTTGCAAATCTATATCGCGGCATACAGAGAACGCTACTCGGCAGAAGGTAAGAGGGTTCTAGTAGTCCGGAATGCAACCTAGTTACGTCTGGGTCCCATGTCAGAGGCTTATTAGTTTGCGTTGAGAGTGAGTGCAACCTACGCGTATGTCCTGTGACCCAGGTAGAGGCATTTGCTATGAGCATTAGCATCCACCAGCCTACGAGCTGATTATGTCCGTTACATCAAGGTTGCGTTATTCCATAACTTCTGGTATCGTTGGGTGGTCCCATAACATGTCCCTTTTGTTTAAAAAAATGCCCCAATTTGTCTCAATGTAGGATCATATTAATTTTCTGTTGTTAATGGGATGGAGCGTTCCAGTACGCTGGTGCAAGGTACGCGAAATGAGAAAATTAAACAGGAATGGCTGCTGCAAAGTACCGGAAATAAAGGGGCTCTTGGCAAGCAAGTACGGCAACACGAACAGCCTGTGCTCCTGAACCCAAAAGCTTATCACTCCGCCCCTTTATACGAAGTGTACGTCTGATAATGAAGATACAGGGACTAAAACATCTATGACTATAGCATCTACAACATTTGTATTGTTATTTGCACGTCCTAAGAACTCATTAATGAGCTATTCACAAAACATCCTTCGGCTTAACACATGACGCAAACGACAAAACATTGGGAGATATGAACATAACGGATGACTAATGAAACACACACACACACAAATGAAAATAATAAAGAGTACACCTGTCCATAAATCGCTGACATCTAAGCGAAATACGTTTATTAAAAACCCAACAAAACATGCAGATGTGCATGCTGTTCATATTTTATGCACAATTTACTGGACGGCAGCCGTTATGGGTATTGTGCTAAACAGAACTAATGACGTGTTTCATTTTGAAATATGCAGGGCATCATTGCAACAGGGACTAGAGAAGACTACTCCGTCTTCTCCGATTCTTAATTTATTACTGGCCATCGGTTTAATCCTTAATTCGTATTGCTCATAACACAACGTCGTTAAAAATATAAAAATACTGAAAACACACATTTAAAGACCGTCATTATTTATTTACCGTAAAAGGTTGAATCTAAATTTGGAGTAGAATATCTGGATACAAGTCTTGACCCAGTCATCAATCATTCCCCTAGAAAGAGTGAATTCTAACTTGATGTATCACAACAAAGTGGAAGCAAAATTGAAAAAAAAAAAATGGGGAAAAATATTCCGCTCGAATACAAATGGCAACATAACCTCTAATGGCTGTTAAACCTTTCACTGCCAAGTGCGACAGAAGTCGAACTGCTCTGAGTTATACGAAAGGTGCTAGATTCATGATCCTTTTAAAATATATCTTTCACTCGAATACCAGGATGAGTGTAGTTACAAAGAATGTTATACTCAAGGTCAACGGCTTTCTTCGATACTCTTTGGGCGCATTGTACCGAAAGAGCCTCAAGGAAAGCTGTTGACTCAGTCCTCAACGTGGCACTGAAAAAAGTCAATACGAAACGTCGGTGCATTTATCAAGATAAGATCGCTATCGAAGAACTTTGGGGGACGAATGGATTTTATTGACACGTGTCAGGATGAAACTAAAGACTTCATGACATGCTAGTCACATTTGCAAATTGATTCCATAGTCCGTTGTGATAGTGTTCTTCACAAGTCCTCAGTGTGTCCGACTCGCGGCACAGCTTCTGTTCTCGGAGATGGCCCTGAAATATCAAAATAATAGCAAACCATCGTGTTATAAATTGTTATTGGCCCTTTGCAACTTTTATGTTTGTCGTCGCTGATGCTTTGATCTCTGTACACACCAACTTAACGTTAACTCGCTCCATACGACTGCAGTGGCATCGTTGATTGGTATTTTCTGCTATGTTGCTTGGCAAGTCGTGATTTTGGTATTTGATCCATATAACAACTAACTCCAAGCCAGGTATGCTGGTCCTTTGGGGGAGTCAACAGTTTTCCTTGACGCGCTGTTGGCCCAATACGGCCAAAGCGCGCCAAGGAAACCCACTGAGCTCGACTGTTCTTGTGTTTTCGTCAACTGTATACATGCTGGTACTTGATTGGAAGGTTAGTTTACAAAGAATATGAATATGGTATCATCGTGTTAATTCAGAACACAACGGTCTATTGTCCAAATTGGTAATGAGAGAGTTAAAGATCCTTTTCTTTGTGAGTAATCTGAACATACAATAGTCCTCCTAATGCCATGCAAGCATGCAGGAAAATCGGAAACGGGAATAGAATGAGTTCAGGCATTAGCAGAGAAACGTACAAACATTTTAAACGTAATGTCACGGGACATCGTGCAAATGTTGTTGGTGGTTTTATATGGAAGCGTTCAATTATTCATCGTGCAATGACATATATCTGGTGCACCCCTTCTATAAGTGCAAACAGATATGTCTCAATTATATCACTCTGGTCGTAGGTATTCACAAAAATGTTTCTATACCACCTTTTGTGCATTACCCATTAACCCTTACCAGCTCCTTTTATGAGAATAAGTCATGAACTATTCGCGTACATGGTCTACTGCGGGAGGTTGGAAACCACAGTCCTATTGAAACTTATAAGCTGGGTGCATATTACCTGCTGCATTGCTCTCGTCAGCATATTTTAATGCAACATGGCCACCGAATACATAAATAGACAGGCAGACAGACAGACAGACAAGTAAGCATACGAATGAATGAATGATAAATAAATAAAATAAAAAATAAATGAATGAATTAAGGAAGGAAGGAAAGAAGGAAGGAAGGAACAAACGAACAAAATAAATAAATAAATAAATAAATAAATAAATAAATAAGGAAGTAAATAAATAAATCATCGGTCGTTCTCACTATGCGCGGAAATGGGTTAAATTGTTGTTATGTATCTTGCAAATTCAAAGCTTCTGTAACACTTCCATATCTCCAGTACAAGAATACCGCTATGGCACCTGCAGTGCATTACCGACTAACGTTGGGACACCCTCCAAAACCGTAGCCTGGGCATTGGCCTATGCAGTTTTATATCAGTCCCTGAGTGTTCTATTTGAGCACGAGATAGAAAGGACGGCCGATTGCAGGCGAGCAAGTCCAAGCTCATACTGCAACCGGTTTTAACAATGTAATTAATTAATTTTTTTAATGCTATGAGGAATGTTTGCTTTTTGTCTTGTGTGTCGTGCTTGGTTCATGAACAAGCTTGGAGAACCCGATGATCCCTATTACAGATTAACAGAAAGCTTTATAGTCCTACAAAAAATCGTCCAACTGCGAAATTATTATTTGGCAGATCAGGCAGTAAATGCACTAAACTACACAGGGGATACATGACAGGCTAATGCTGCGTTAGAGAAGCAAATCAACAGGTTAGCGCCCGCAACGACCGAGTAGTAGCGTCCGCAACGGACGGGAAGAAGCTATTGTGTAACGGCAAATAAACAGGTTAGCGCCAACAACGACCGGGGAGAAGCCATTGTATAACAGTATATTATCATGGAAGGTCGACTATCTTTAATAAAACTTTGTCAGCGTGGTCCAATCTGTATCATGCGCCACATGATGACTGTAGTGTGTCATTTTGAGCAAATTTCTTGAGGCGTTTAATGATTTTCAGTTATCAAATGTAGCTTGGTTCTCAAACTTTATTTGGACAACTCTGCCACAAAGTGTGAAGTATTTTCATACATGGCTAACTGAAAATTGCACACCAGTAGACGCTCGCTTCTCTGGGATGTTTCAAAACGAATGTCACACAAGCACATACTGCACTTTGTAAGTTCAAGCTCACATGAACGTGAAGAGTTCGATCCCACTGTTCATGATACTGTACCAACTGCGGAGATTTGGATAATGTGTTAAAATATCCATTCTGCATTTTCGTTGATAAACATTGGACTATTTTGCATGTAATTGTTGGATTTTTAAATGTGCAGGTACAAAAATGTCATACAAGTATGCTTCGTCTCTGTCAGGCAACACGTCCAGGTCTCTTCATGAAAGGTGGAACTACTTGCAAATTCATACCCCAATTGTCAACTTGGCGTGAATGGGCTGTAAGTCATTGTTTGGAGTGAATATTTGCTCCCCTGCATCACTCAGTTGTTTGCATTCGAAATAGGACAGGAAGGTTAATGTATCAGACAGACGATATTTGAGATTAGTGGCCATTAAAGCTGGTTGGCGCTGGGGAATGTTAACATGCCTGGCCAGTGTAATGATCGTTGATTTACACAGGGACATACATGTTTCAATGTACCTCCCTGATTTACAGTAGCCTCGAGAAAGAGTCTTGTCACTATTTTTTCATTCAAAATCGAATAACGTTGTTTATTTGTAAGCTCTTTGCTGCCAATTTTGGCAAAAGTCGATGTGGTCTGAATTGACATAACGATACTTAATTCATATTCTTTGGGAACCGATCTTTCATTCAAGTGCCGGCATGCCTACAGTTGCGCATGCGCATGCCATACAACAACACAAGAATGGCCCAGAAGCGCACCGATAGAAGCTGGTAACTCGGCAAAAACTTGGCATTAAATGAGTGAAAGAACAAGGAAAAAATTGATGTTGTGACATTTGATATCCGGCCATCTTTGAGGGAAAGAGAAAAAACAAATAAGAAACACAGAACGTCGCTGCAAGCGTAAGAAAGAAATAGTTTGTATGTTTTTCCTCCATAGAGCGGGACAGCAGTCTGTTGCGAATTTCCGTCGGTTTTGAATGACTATTGAGACATACGGCACTTGACATGCCGGTACTTTTGAAACGGTTGACACGAAAAGGTTGAGCGAAACATTTAACGTAGTATCTCAACAGAAAACCCATCAGTATGAAGGATGGAAAGAAAAGAATGTGTGCTAATTATATGGTAATCATCATGCCTGGATCAGCCGACATGCACGATTTCTATCAGTTCCGGGAGAGGACACCGATGAATATGAAACACTACAAATGCTCTATGTTTTTGCAAGCAAATCAAAACGAGTCTTAATCTGTAGGCTAGGCCACAGTAATCTGGTAATAGTCAAGGGAGATATACTCCAGATACTGCTCAAAACATGTAATGCAACGACCTATGTCACTTTCAACAATTCCTGATCAGAATAAGACTGTGTCAATAATTTCTTTGGCGAAAGTTTGGCGCATGGCGCCCAACCCGCGATGAGGAAAGCTGTTGACTTGCTCTCATCTATATTTCTCGGCCAAATATATTCTTTTAACACGGAACTTAATTAAAAATGTTGAAGCAGGAGAAAAATTACATCGGAGCGCTTTATGGTGATTTCAGCGGGAAAGGGCTAAACACAAAAATTATCTACGTTCAATGACAATAACATCAACCAGTTGACCATTAGCATACTTTTTATAATTGAATTGATCGTCTTTTGTACAATATCCACATGCACTATTCACTTTAATGAGTCTATATTGATAGCATTAATAGCACTTAGCAACAGTGGAGGATCTGGTCAGCATAAGACGAAAGACGAGGGGCAGCAACTTGGCAAAAGCAAAACAGCAGGAAAACAAACAAATAACAATCTTGCGCGGTGTATTCAAAGGACTCCCTGCCAAGCTAATGGCAAGTGAAGTCGATATTTGGTGAATGGTGCCCACATTGCTTTAACACTTTCGTTGCCCATTTCGACAAAATTCGACCGGATGCTTCGAACTAACATAACGATGCCAGATCCCTATTGATTGTAACTCGTCCTTCCATTCAAGTACCCCCATGTCTGCATCGTCGGAGAACATACACATGGTCCCGGTCGGCAGCTCTCCTGGGCGCACTTGGCACACAATGTACAACAGTCTCTCCACCTAGCGGAAGAAATTTCAGTAAAGATTGCACACAATGTACCCAAAGCGTGTCAAGTAAAGCTTCTGATTACGTCTCAAAGTTTGACTAAAAGAGTTTGTACGATGGATCGCCGATGGTCCTTTTTTCCACATAACAAACGGAGAGATTCTAGACCAGACTCTCCACCCAGCGGAAGAAATTTCAGTAATGATTGCACACATTGGAATCATACTTGTGGACAATCCGCTTTTTGTTGCAAAGAGTCCATTCGGCGTGGGATTTGTTCGTACTTGTGTATTGACATATCGATAGATATATCTAGAATTCAGCTTAATTCCCATTCAGAATGTACATTACAAACCAATAAGCTTAGATTTCACGAGCTCAATCTGCAATTAATTTCAAATTTAATGACAAGAGAAGGGGATCAACACATGTTCATAATTATATTGTTTGTTTCTTGATCACATTTTGATTTCAAATTTTATGAAGAGAGAAGGGGACCAACATATGTTCATAATTATATTGTTTGTTTCTTTATCACATTTTGATGCCAATGAGTTTTTATGTCTTATTGGGTACATAAAAAGTGAATCAATAATACAGATGAATTGAATATGAATATTCATTCCTAAATATTTTAGCACACTTTATTAACTGCCCAAATTCAGACACCACAATACCCTGTTATGATGTTGATTTCCTCCACTTTTACTGTGTTCACCTCCTGCTTTCTATGTGCAAGCGTACGGTATGCATAATAATAATAATAATAATAATAATAATAATAATAATAATAATAATAATAATAATAATAATAATAATAATAATAATAATAATAATAATAATAATAATAATAATAATTTTATTAACCGCCGAATATTGGGGAAATACAGATTAATACATAGTTACATTCACAATCAGAGAAGAATATCCACATACCAAGTCATGTAAAATATACACATACAATGAAATATAGAGTAGAGTATTAAATAGCCGGGATCACCTATAATCTGTGGCCATAGTGCAAGTAGCTCAGCCGTTATGGACATGCAGAGCCCAGGGCCTTACCAGATACATCTGGTGATCAGGACCTCCAATACATGCTCACCTGCACATGGCTTAATAAACTTCTCGTGGCAGATCAGGTAATTTAATGGGTCCACCACACCGTCACGTGGACGCCGTGACTTGCGGACAGCCGAGGGACGGTCGAAACTGGTGAAGGCGATACTGACCGGAAATTGGCCATAGTTAAGAATGCGGTTGATTATGGTGCCTTTATATCTTTGCCCAGGACGATATTTTGAGCCAAGAATATATAGGAATAAAATGACAGTACAGGAGAATCAACTTTAAAAATAAGGTGGAACAGAGACAGAGTCGTATGTTTTGCACTATCAGATATGGTTGGAATGTCACAGGCCTTAAACAGAGCAAAATGGTGTGAGCGCTTACCTATACCAAGGTAGCGCTTGACTAGAGTTTCCTGCGCCGATTCCAATTCACGGAGGGAATTATTAGAAATATTTACAGTATCCAGACCATAGGTGAGAACAGGGGAACACATTGTATTCCAAAGATAAGTTTTAACATTCGTATCCAAACCCGGGTATGAGAGGCCTACATGAGTAAGTGCAAAATAACTTATATACGAGTTCCTGGGAGTAAAAGTTACACCAAGAATATCAGTTATCAATCATACGTAGTGTTCAGACCAGTGCACAGTATATTTGTAATCAGAATGAGATGCTAGTGAGACCTTAGCCAATCATATCAGGCCAAGAGCACATCACTGTAAGCCGACATCACAGCTCTCAGCTCGCACATGAATCAAACAGTTGCTTTACTTTCCAAGCATATATGATCATTATAGGTCATTCTTTGTGCATGGACCTATCGCGCTAATAGGTCCATGTTTTTTTTGTAATAGATAAATTCTAATGTGAATCCGTGAATCCTCGAAATGACATCACCATACATACACAGGGTATGTGCATTTCCCATTTTCGGTTAAGGAATTGGTGCTGAAGGTTGCTAGTTCGAGACCTGGCCACTTCGTGGTCACAAACATATATGACCCATATTATACATATTTTCGGTGCTCCATTGATGTTGGCTGCCTTACGCATGTACAGTCCCCGATGTGGGATAACTCCGAATACAGTACTTGTATTTGATTAACTACATTGAACTGGGCCGTGTCAATTTCGGCATTCACGCGTGACGGCCTCCATTGAACTATTCTTTTTTCAAGATTGTGGATTTGGTGCAGTTGGTATGTGCGTTTCCCGTTTTCGGTCAGGTGACTGGTGCGAAGGTTTGTAGTTCGAGACCCGGCCGTTCAGTGGTCACAGACATACACAGTTTGGTTGATGTATAAATATCAAATACACACACTACAAAGGGATGTTGAAGGTTGAAGTTGTCAAATTCAGAGGCCATTTTGCGAGTTTGACGAAATATGGATTTTGATTACGAAACTGCTGACGTAAATTATGTCACGGTTCCCTTCAGTCATATCCATGGTGAATTCATATACTTGCAAATGAGATCTCATTTCGCATTGTTCTGCGTGGTCTCTGTTTTCGAAACGAGATGTGATAAGTTTCTATTTTGATGTCAATTTCCTGCCGTCATCTGACAATTACATTCCATTTGGGTGAACAACGATCGTTGGGGTCAGCCTTTCCTTGGACGATGTCGGTCAATGTACGGGGCCTATTTAGTCTGTGTTTGTGATATCTGTGGAGTGCGTTCCGTTTCTTCCCCCTTGTTTTGCACAAGCCCTCCAACAAATTTATTCCATAAATCGGAAAATTATATATATATATATATATATATATATATATATATATATATATATATATATATATATATATATATATATATATATATATATATATATATATATATATATATATATATATATATATATATATATATATATATATATATATATATATATATATACATCACGAAAGTGGTTGAATTAATCCGCTGCCGCATGAGCTGTTTATACCACAGCATACACGGGACATTCACTTTTGCTTTTGAGGAAAAAAGCTGGCATGTGTTTTTATGTGCCGCGTACCGCCCACGCACGAAGTTGGTGCTATGCTTGCATACCTGAAGAGACTATATGGTGCAAATGTAAAAGAAATATATATGATACACATCTTACCTTCAGTGTTAGCGGAAGATAGATCGAGGAAGTGCCAGGGCAGGGCAGTTCATCAACTGTTATTTGAGATTCCGTCTGCTTTACTGAATGGCATATTTGTATACATACAAACAGACAGTACATGATAGGCGCCTTCTGCGCTTCTGTTCGGAAACATTATACAACGGAGTCATGACATCCTTGGCCCTTGGGAAGCCTGTTTAGAGGGAAGCCTTGAGATCAGACATATCTAGATTATATTTTAGTTGCAAGCGACATATGGAAAAGAAAGCACACACACAAACACACACGCACGCCCCCCCCCCCCCCAAAAAAAATCAAAACCCCAAACCGTCTGCTATTTCAGCTGTAACCTCGTCCTACTCAGAGTAAATCCAAGTCAACAGCTTTCCTTTCTTCTTATACCAATCTGCTCCTACTAGGAAAGTTGTTCATCTGTAGCTAAAATTCACCCACAAAAGGAGCTGACACTCAACAATGATATACTTTTATAGCTTTTTTCCCTGAAAACTGATATCTGAATTTATTTCTGTCTGCCACCAACGCGTAGGTCGTGGTGATACAATTGATAACTAAAAGATAACGACATATATTCTCGGATCCGCCAACGCGTCATAAGCTGCTTACCAGTTGCCTGTTGTTGTTGTGCAAATGAGCGGGCCCTGTGAGGGCACGTCCCACATCGCATATTGTGCTGTGTAAAACTGGACATTTTTATGCTAAATTGTATCAATGTTGTCGACCACAAATCAACAAAATCACTCTGAAGGCACCATCATTTTGCCAAATTCTGCTACTGAATAAAAAATTTTGAGATATTTTGACGATTATAACTTGGGGTTTTAGCGCTGGTTTTCGAGTAACGTTTAGCATACATTGAATGGGTATCCACAGACACTTTCAGGGAGATTCACTGAGCAATGCTGGCGTGTAAACTAAGATTCTCGGATGTGCAGATCCAAGACTATACTATACTATGCTATGCTATACTATACTATGCTATACTATTCTATACTATACTATACTATACTATACTATACTATACTATACTATACTATACTATACTATACCATGCCATACCATACCATACCATACCATACCATATCATACCATACCATACCATACCTTACCATAACATACCATACTATACTATATACTTGTTTGACTCATGCCCTAGTTGGTTGGAAGAAACAAGTGTATGTCAGGACTTCTCACTTGGCGTAACTCACTGCTTTTGTCAGTACCTTATCGAAGAGTAGTTTGGGACTACTCATTTTTGTTGTCAATACCATATTGGAGAGTAGGCTGGGGCCGCTCACCTCTGTTGTCGGCACCTCACTTATGAGTAGTTCGGAACTACTCACTTCTGTTTTGAGTACCGGACGTAAGGGTAGTTCGCGATTATTCACTTCTGTTGTCAGTACCTTGCGAAAGGATAGTTCGAGATCACTCGCCTCTGTTGTCAAGACATTACTTAAGTGTACTAACGGACTGCTCCCAAGTGTTGTTAGTACTTTCTTTGTGTGTAGTTGGGGACTACTCACTTCTATGTTGATAACCTTTTGAGGTCAACAATGGATGTCTACCGCGCAAAAAAACAAAAAAAACAAAAACAAAACCGAAGTTTATACGAATTAGTATTGCCAGCAGTGAACCAGAGGGGGCGAAGATAAATTTTTGTGTGCATCTTGTTGATGCAAATTTGGTAATAGTGGAATAATTCAAACTGTAAATGAGATACACTGAAACTTTTGAAACTGGAAGTTTATTTTCAGTTTCAGAAATTTACGCAAAACAGATTGCGCGTGCGCAAATTAAAAGGATTATATCAGGCAACACATGGATTTTTGTCGCTTTTGCCTCTTTTTGAGTGGAAAAATGTTCTTCTGTCTGCAGAGTTATATATGTATAATGCTATGAGGTGTGCAGCGGTTTGTGCAAATATCGGCTTCACATTTACGAGCTGGAGGCACGTACGCAGTAATACTGTAGTATCTATCATTCCCGCAGGTAATTCCCATAACGCACGTTCTGAACGAAATAGATCCGCAGTAACCCTTTCTAAACCAAGCAGATCAGTAATATACTGTACCATATCAAGTATGTGACAGCATTACTATTATTCACTGTCGCATATGTATGGCGAGAAAGCTATCAGGTTAGCTTGCTCTGGCAACAGCGTTAAAGCTTCTGAATCGGCCTTCTTATACAACCATGTTATAAGTAAAGGGTTAACACACTGGCAGTATATAAAAAGGAACATGTATGGTATGTTGGCAAAGAAATGGAGCATGTTTTTAACGGCAGACGTATACATGTACATCCTTTCGGGACGGTAGTGTGTCCTGAAATAGGATTCTGATTCCATGCCAGATTTCTGAAAGACGAGCAGACTTATGCAATGCAGATGGTTAGTTTGAACATTTACATTAACCATTTAGACGTCGTGGTAGGTATGACAGAAGAGAATAGTGAAATTTGAAACAATTGTGTCACACGAGCCACAAGCGACCAAGGGACATTAATGTTAATCATTTAAATGATTCGTTCAACATTAAATTTTGTACTAGATTTTACGTAGCATTTCTATCGATATACACCCCCCCCCCAAGTACGATTTTAGAGAACAGGGCCCTGTAATTCTTTTTTTATCTCCTGTAGCCCTGAGGGCTAATAATTCTGGGACCTCACGGGCCCCTGTTCCAACTTGCTTGACCATCTAAACATATCCTATTTAGAAACTCCAAATTTCTGGTTGTCCCCAGGGCTAGTACTTTGAGATACCAAATTGCTTTGATTGAAATTTGACTTCTCCCGGGACAGTGAACATGCAAATTGCATAGCCCCGGGGAAATAAAACTATTGTAATGTAGTCCCAGGTAATTTTTAAGCTGAGAAACGACAAAGGCTCCGGAAAGATATTTGGAAGAAAAAAGTAAAAATGGTAACTGTACAACACTCACGGAAACGTTCCAGGTAGACATCTAATAATAATATTGAAGGTTAGACAAGAAACAACCCAGGTCATTTTGTTGTTGTCGTCCGGTCGCAGGATGAAGGTCAAGGTAAATATATTCCTTTTAATGTCAATATCACCTGACACCTCGAAAGCATGTGGCATTTACATAATCCCATAGTAAATGGTTCACCGAAAGATTAATTGAGCCTATTGGCAAAACAAAATGAAACCCGACTAGCATTTATTTAATCCGTCATTGTAATACGACACTGAAATAATAGACACCCCATGTAAATGTGCGAGAATTATTGTGCCTAATTATAAACTTGTACTGAGCACTTGGGCTAATTATTACATGGTTTATTATGAATATGTCTAACAATTAATATATTCCTTGAGTTTGGAATACATATGATGAGGTCAGAGGCCATAGGGGATGTTCTTCTTAAGACAAAAAGACATGAAACCATGTTAATGCTTGCGTATCTTATATATCCCGTCTTAGTTGCCTACTGTGATGGTCTTGGGGTATTTCATTTTCACGAGCCATACATAATCCATAGTTATTGTAATGTTTGTTTTTATACTTTTGGAACCTGGAACTGGTCAAAGGATAATACTCCATTGGAGTCCACCATGTACTTTACGTAGGTAATAACTTTGAAATAAGAGTTCTTAAATGTTAACATCTCGTGGATATTGCAAAAATGCCTCACCAAACCTTAAACGAAAAGAATATTCAGGGCATACAGCTAAGAGCGTTCATAGCGTTTTGCTTTTGGTACAATGGCTACAAATTTGTTGCACTAATAAGATTGAGGTACTTGCTTTTACTAGCCATTGTTCATTCAGTACAATCAAGTTAAATCAAAAGGAAAAACACGAAAGTCGGTCAAAAAGGTAGAATTCGGTACTTTTTGGGGGCTCCCAGTGCATACATAAGGTTTTTTCTTCGTTGTATTGAGTGATAACTTGCGCCGTCAACATGTGGAAGATGTAATCGTATGGCAAAATATGTAAGATATTTATATAATTAACAGTATATTGGTAAACATTTACGCAGATGAAGCTCCATGTCCAATGCAAAACGTGTAACTAAAGTATGCATTTTATACGATCCAGATACTCAGAGCCCGACACAGACAAACGCTCCCAAAATTAGCGCGTATCTTACGTGCATCAATTTTATGGGAGGGAGGAAGCTTGTGTCGCAACGATTCTCTGTTTGATGGGTATGCACAGTAATGATCCGAATTGTTCAAGTATAGAATTTGTCCAGCTTATCTTTTAATTTTATGATATCGGTGTTCATATGTTAAAAAATATGAATGCTTGATATACTGTAGCATGACAAGATGAGCTGTGCGTGGATATTTCATTGGATTTAAACAAGAGGAAGCTACTCATATCATGGGAATAATTCTTCCTTAACTGGCCAGAAGTCACATGCAAGTCCGGCTTTGCTCTCTGAATGTAAAATGGCATGACAGCGACGGAGATATGTATCTCCCTTGATTGCCTTAATGCAACGTAGTGAAAAGACAGATGACGTCATCGTTTAATATGCATGAAACAGGAAACTGCACTGACGTAATGCATAAAGGAGATAAAGGAAGGTGTTGTTCAGAGTTCACGCGATAATTTCCAAAGTTTTCGCTCGGCGTCACGATCATGTTTTTGCCCCCCCCCCCCCCCCCCCCCGCTGTGTCGTTCGTCTTTGGGAGGTGTTATTTTGAACATTCCTTTTTTGTTTTGTTTTTTTTTGATTTGTTTTTTTTTTTGTTTTGTTTTTTGTTTTTCATAAGGTATTGCCTATACAGACTGAGCAACTCCGCTTTCTACCTGATCCTCTCTATTCTCTGGAGGTAAGAACTGGTCATTTAGTGCTTATACACTCCGCTGGTGCATTTAATATTGATGAACTGTGAAAACTCCAAACCATGACCAGCATAGAGTGACTGCATTGAATGCCTGGATACGATAAAAGCTTTCTTCGCAATACATGAACCGGTAATGACGTTTCTGTGATCGTGTCTGTGTATCCGAGACCTCTCTGTCGAACACATGATTAAAACTGCGAGATCTTGCTTTGGGCACATGGGCATATATACCACTTAAAGACTAATCTGTCTATAACAGGATCACGAGCGAAACAACTAGGCCAAATTATAGAACTTAGCTACAAACGACAAACCGACTTTATGAAAACCTGTGACCGTAAGAGATTTATTCTACGTCAAGGGTAGGTGCGCGAGTCAGATGTACAGGAAGCCATATAGTACTGATCACACAGCTGATTTCCTAAGGATTTATGGGTTAGACAACACAAACCTACAATAGTGCTTATTTGTGGGAGTCGGAGAATCCAAGGGGTGGAAAAAATCTTACCGTCCACCCCACGCTAAAAAAATACTGTGACAATTCCTATGTTGGTTTGAGACATGCAGTTAAACCTTTTTTGAACGATCAAGGCAGAGGTTTTAAAGCAAAGGAGGGAAGCGGTTGAAATATTAATCTGAATGAAGGGCTGTTGCGCAGTATAAAGGGTGATTGACCAGAACACGATTTGACATGGAGCAAATACCTACGGTACGGAGGGGTCCTGGGTGAAATCTGTATTACTTAAAGTTCATTTATTTATTTATTTATTTATTCATTTATTTATTTATTTATTTATTTATTTATTTATTTATTTATTTATTTATTTATTTATTTATTTATTTATTTATTTATTTATTCATTTATTCATTCATTCATTCATTCATTCATTCATTCATTTATTTATTTATTTATTTATTTATTTTTTTTTTAAACATTAACTTTCGTCATGGCTTAAACAGTGATTGGACATGCCCAAATTTCATAATGAGAACAAGTCTACTAATTTTGCCTAACACCGAGGCAGAAGAAAACGCATGGTAAGCATTGAAGCTGGGCTAAGGTACATGTACATAAGGATTGTGAGTACATAGAAGCTGATCTGCTACAGATTTTATCAAAGCTTTTCCACATTTATGATGCCATGTGTCTGGGAGAAAATTCAAAACAGCACAAGAGCAAAATAACTGTCCAGGTCTATAGTGACTCTTGCAGCTTAACTCTGAAAAGAAAAACGTAACAAACTTCCAGGAAATTTCACTGAGAAAACTGGAGAGCAGCCCCCCCCCGCCTGCATGAAACCCCAAACTAAAGGAAACACACACACACACTCACACACACACACACACACACACACACACACACACACACACACACACATATATATATACACACAAAGCTCAAAGTTTTGGTTTACATACACAAGTGTTGCCATTTATTAAATTGAACGCAGACATTTATGAAGAAATATAAAAGTACCATGGTAATAGCCTCATCATTTAAAAAAAAATATGTATAATATACATATTTTATATATTATATATAAGGCGTATAATGTGCGTGTACTGTCAAACAAAGTGTATAGAGACAGGGGACGAAAAAAAAATTAAAAGAAAGCGAGTGCATGCAGGCCTGCCTTTGAAACACATAATAAAATTACAAGGGAGATATGCATTTTATTGGCAACTTGGGCTTTTTTGAGGCTGCATTAGTAAATCAAGAGGGAGTAATACAGGACTTGTTCTTCTTCCAAATTGAATAATGAAATATGTTCAAATCATTAGCAAATACGCAATGCAAAACAAATTACGTTGATATTCACAGGCAAGCTATTGATTGACACAAGCTACAAATGAGTCGGTTTTTACATGTATGTGTCGAGCTGAAGGGGGCATCTTGATAATCAAGCATTGCCATTTTGCCTGGCATGAACTTTTCCCATGAATTCCATTTTGATGTAAAAAAAAAAACCTGATACCAGATAGCTCATGTGCAACAGAAAGTAATCTTGTAAGATGGATAAGTCCATATGTGGAAAAGACTTATACAGACTGCAAAACATGATAGTTTCCCGCTGATCACCCCCTTTAAAATTTTAGTGGCTGTTGAAGACTTGAATCTTCAAATTTGTGCATCGTGATAAGGATTATTTAAAGTATAAACCTAGACATGACTGGACTGGTTATAAAGTATTGGGAGATTAAATACTTTCGTTTTTGTTTTAATCTTTCTTTCTTTTTTATTGTCTTTTATTTTTATTATTGTATTATCTTAATTTACTTTATTAATTTTATTTCATTTTATTGGGGGAGGGGAGGGGCTTCAAGACTACACAGCTACAAATAAGTCAGTTTTTGTACTTACACGCCGAGCTGATGTGGCACTTTTGCGCCTGTTCGTTTAACGTCTCACTGTAATTTCTTTTTGAAGTGTGCACTGATAAGTGCATACAATATTTTACATCATAATGCATTATACTCTAAGCATGTATGTTTAAGAACTGTTCATCTATAAGCTGAATGATTGGATGAGCCTGAACACGTCAGACGAACTGTTAATAATATCGTAGTACCCCCCAAAATTAGAGGCTCAATCCTTTACGCAGCTATTTCAAGTATCACGTGGGTTGCTTTTTAGGGCGATATTGTACCAATTTAATCAACACTGAATGGAAATACAGTTAACTCGAAGGCAAAAGAAAATCCATATATTGATATATCACTAAAAGATTGGTTATGTGTTTTGTTGCAATTAGTTTGATGATTTTTTTATGATGCATTTCTATACCAAATTAAAGTCGTAACTGCGCTGATCAGAGTTTGTACTTAGCAGGTTAAGCGTTTGGTTCCCCATGTCTACTACCTTGGAGCGACGATTCGGAGAACTAGACTTTGTTCATGTACCTCCTGTGGGTTTCGAAGCAGTCTCACAGCTAATACAAAATTTAGACTACGAGCCCTACAGCTTTTCCTGAAGATGTACAGAAAACGTTTGGCCACTGAGAGCCAAATCCGCGCCATAGAAAGTAGTTGTCCTGGGGTCTGCTTTCTGGATTGGTTCCATTTATAATTTCCGCTGAGAATATTTTCCACAGACGAACACTTAAAGTGAAGCAGACGTAACATTTTACATCCGGGCGCTGTTGGGCCTTTTTTAACACTGTACCTAATGGAGTCTTATAGCTGAATGTGTTGACACTTCAAACACACGGGCGTATGGGTATGGAAATAGAGTTTTTTAAATGACAAAACATTAGCTAGCCTGGCCGCTCAGTGCCGACTTCCGATGCGGTACAAGCTGAATAGCACCTGGTGAAGCTGACAAAGCAGGCCACTTTATGCAGAGCCCCGCTTAAGTCGCAGGAAATTAATGCAGATGGCTGAAGAACTCACAAAGGAATACGGGCGACCATATTCACCTATCATCGCCCACATCAGTATTTGGCCTTTGTAAATCACAATAAGACCAACGCATCTGAGTAGGTAGTTAAAGCTTTTCTCAAAGAATGAACAAGTCGCCGATTTGAGACGTTGGAAGAGGCGCTAAGTCGGGAAATTTTATTCAATACGATTCACAAACATTGGCACGCTTTTGGATGCAAATTGTCAAATTAGTAATTGTTTACATTGATAAAGATTTACCGAACAAGTGAAAACTAGCAACTATTTATTCCTAGTCGATGAATCAGCAAAATTCATTTCAGTCTGTTTTTGCCCCATCATCCACGCTACCATAAAATGTACACCGCATTAATGACGGCCGACTTCGGGGTCAGTGCGGGTCTTCCCTTATCTGACATGTAGGTGACCCTCAACCAACGATATTTTGAGACGATCCAAAGCGCAAGGAGCTTCTAGTCGTTAATGTTCTAAGTTTTATACCGTCGGTTGTGTGTTGTGTCATTTCCACATAAAAAACTTTAATTCAAGAATCTTGCCATACGCTAATATCAAGTCAATCAATCAGCCCTTCTGTACTATCTATTTAGGGACAGGATAAACTCAATGCTGATATATAATGTCATATTTTGGCTTTCGGCTAAATATCCAGAGATTGTTAGAAAATTTGTTTGCAATAATTTCAAAAGTTCCAGACTTCCCTGTTTTGCTGCTTAAATTTACCTTTTGGCGTCATTCTGCTTTAATATTCACTTTTCTGACTTTCTATCCTGATATGTAACTGCACATGTACTCAATGTAAAAAGTTACTCCATTCTGCTGTCAGTCATAGGCTGTCCTGAGCACTTGGCCAGAATTTGGCAATATTTATGCAATTGTCATAAACTTGATTCATTTTTTTTAAACGTTAACTCAAAGGCCAGGACTCAGTCATAGGCGGTCCTAAGCTCTTGGCTAGAAAGTGGCAGGTTTTATTAAATTATTACAAACTCGATTCATTCTTTTAAAACATAAACTAAGAGTTGACAACTACATAGAACTTGATTTCTTGGATACTTTCAAAGTGAGGAGTAGTTGGCATCGTAGAGTTTGTTTTGCTGGTACAGGATGCCCATTGTTGCAGTACTGGCTAGAAATTCCTCACATTTATAAAGCTGTCTGGCTGTAACTTTTCATTTTGTAATCACTGGGATTGAATATATAGCTCCAGTTTTTTTCTACCTGAGTTATACACTGGCAGGTGGTCGAACTAATGTGTCCTATCCAGCCAGAAAGGGTACATACTAGGTCAGGGGTAAGTCAAATTATTCGTATCTGAACTTGTTCTGTACTATTTAGTAATACTGTTTGGTTTGATAGGTATTCTCTATTCATATTGAAGCTCTGCATATATAAGCAAGGTTCACTTATTAAGCTAATCCATCAGTTGTCACGTTCATATTTATTCATTATTAAGTGGGTTTTCTTTTTCTGAAGTTTTAGCTCAGACAAGGAGCCGCTACTCAGAGAGACATGTTCGGGTACAGGCTACGAAATATGTTCTGAGTAGTTACCTGCTTAAGATCCTTAAATTTGTTTGGGCGAATACAGTCTATGTCAGAATACTACAGAGAAAAACGTGATAATAGTACTTCCATATGTATACAGGTTAGACATTGACAGGTTAGCTTATGCAGTGTAGAGAGTTCGGACTGCAGGATAGTGTTATGACTACCAAGAAGTGCTTCTGGACGAAAAGAAACAAATACAGTACAATACAACGCAATGCAATACAATACAATACAATACAATACAATACAATACATACATACATACATACATACATACATACATACATACATACATACATACATACATACATACATACATACATACATACATACACACACACTCACATACATACATACACACACACTCACATACATACATTCATATGGTGAAGTTAAACTAAGCTCTGAAAATTGTGATTCAAGTGAAGGCATTTTGGCATAAGGAAATTGTAAATGTTAGTTGAATTCTCAAATTTTGTTACTTTTGTATTCATCCACTTTTAAACTAATTTCCCTATAAATGCCCTCAAGTGACGACCCAACGGACCCACGAACTACAAATAGCCACTTTACGCGAATTTTGCACCGCATATTAGCAACAAATATTGATTGCAAAGTCCGTATAGTGCTTGATGCCCTCGCATAAAATATTTAGCGTTGACTACATTTGCTGTGGCCCTTCACGTTATTTATATGATGGGCTAATCGAAGTTAATAGTGGTATTAAAATTGTCACATGCCTGTGTCGTCTGACGGCGTGGAAAAAAGTCTGTCCCAAAACAGGTAATGCATTTCCGCCTTGATGTTAAAAACATCTTGGATCCATCGCTTTTGAATACGTTCCAATTACATATTTATAATTTCCATCCATTTAGCCTATACCCGGCACCTAGAGGAACCTTACAATTGCAAAGTCATTTGTGGCATCATTGCCGTGAATTGGAAGGGGGGGGGGAGAAGTTACAGAGGCTATTATATGAAGAGGATATTGACTCGTTTTGAACCAAACAAGCTATTTATTCATTTTTACCCTTCGGCCTTATGAGGCCCACGGGTATTGTCGTACCCTGCGCCGTCTGTACGTCCGTCTGTCCTTCTGTCCGTCTGTCCCTCCGTCCCATAGTTTTACCACCATAACATCAGAAAGTTTTAAGACAGGACTTTCAAATTGCACATGATATTACACTCCTATATGGCCTGCTTTGTGTGCAAGCATAGTTGACCTTGACGTAATTCTCAAGGTCACACAGTGGTCACATTTGCTAAGCAACGTTACCGCTCTAACTATTGAAATCCAAATCTTACACACAAGAAGTTTCATAGAGTGATCTAGAAGCCTATTGAAAATCGAGGTCATAGCTTATATTTGATCTACTTTTTGAGGCCAAAGGTCAAGTGCTCAATGGTGGTATTGGTATAAGTAAGGAAGTTTTTAAGTCAGTTACATGAAATTTTATATACACATGTATCACAACCAAAAAATGTGCCATGAATCAAAAGTAGGTCACTAGGTCAAGTATCTGGGGCACAGTGACCTATTCATCGAAATTTTATTTACCACTATAACATTAGAAATTTTTCAGACAGGGCTCTCAAGTTGCATATGATAGTACACTCCTATATGGCCTACTTTGTGTGCAAGCATAATTGACATTGACCTAATTCTCTAGGTCGCACAATGATCGCATGTGCTGAGCGACGTTGCCACTCTAGCTGTTGAAAGCCTGCATCTAGCAATATAAAGCTTCCACACAAAAAGCTTCAAAGAGTGATCTAGAAGCCTATTGAAAATCAAGGTCATAGCTCTATATTTGACCTACTTTTGAGGTCAAAGGTAAAGTGCACAATGGTGGTATTGGTATAAGTAGGAGACTATTTAAGTCAGTTACATGAAATTTTATACACACGTGTATCATGACCAAAAATGTGTCTTGAATCAAAGGTAGGTCACTTGGTCAAGTATCTGGGTCACAGTGACCTATTCATTGAAATTTTGTTTACCACCATAACTTCAGAAGCTTTTGAGACAGGACTTTCAAATTACATATGATAGTACACCACTATAAGGCTTGCTTTGTGTGCGAGCATAATTGACCCCAACCTGATTTTCAAGGTCACACACGGGTCACAAGTTTGCTGAGTGACATTGTGCATCTAGAAATCTAAATGTCAAAACAAAAGAAGCAACATAGGGTGATCTAGAAGGCTATTGAAAGTCAAAGTTATACCTCTATATTTGACCTAATGTTTTTGAGGTCAAAGATCAAGTGTGCAATAGTGGTATTTGTGTAGGTAAGAAAGTTTTAAAGTCAGTTTGTATGAAGCATCACACACATGTATCACAAGCTTATATACCTCTTTGAGGCCTGCACTTAGTTCAAACACAGTTTTCCAGGTCACAGGGTTTTTCTTATTTAATGCTTGAATGTTTATAGAATGGCACCAAACCAAAATAGAGGCTACATGGAATCCAACTTTTGAGTTTTGCTGTAGTTACCCGAATGAAGCCATTGCCCTACAATGGATATACATTAACCCTGGTTGTGTCATATACCTATATTTCGGTATCCCCTGATAAATTGCCGCGGGTTATTCGATTACATGCCCCAAAGATAGGTATATGGCAGTTGGGAAGTGTTTCTAACCATAAAGCCGGCTATTCCTATTCACTTACAGCAAAAGAGATTGCAGGCGGCCGAAGGGTACTGCGTTCTTTGAACGCTTTTTTTTTTCGTTTGCCGTTTGGCTCACTATTTCCTTCATTGATTTGTTCTTGGGTCACTTATTTTGTTCATTCGTTATTTGCTTGACTTTTAGGTCGTGGGGCTTTTCTTTTTACCCATTTCTTCTTTAACCCATTCATTTCTTATCCACCTATTTTCTAGCAATGAGGAGATGAGAGCATAGATTTATGTATACGTGTTACTAGCAGTGATAGCAGTCGCTTATTCATACAGGTTGCCATCAGGCACAACTTGGAGCTAAAAGTCTTTGGTGTCATTGATCTGTTCTTTGATAGGGTTAATATAGGGCCTGGCCCTGCTCCCAATTTACCTAACAGAACATGGGAGAATTAAACTCCCAAGGTATCCTCTTAACAATCACCGAGAATGATAATATGGTTTGAGTTTTAACGCCAAAGGGACGTTTAAATTTCGGAACAAAGGCTGTAGTGATTATAGGAGAAGCACTGAAGCAATGTTAAACAAGAGGGCTGTGTGAACAGCCCATGCTCAGCTGACCTAGATATCCATCACACTTGTGGCTCTGTGAACTTGGGATAGGATCGAGGTCACCCACGTTCTGAGTAGGTCTGACCTTTATAGAAGAACACTAACATGTGCAACATCAAGGTCCCAGTTCAATTTATAGTAAAGAGTAAAAATCATGTTTGTTGCACTGTGACCCCAGAAACGAGGTCAGGGTCACTCATGTACTGTCTAAGCATGACCTTCATAGAGAAACATTAACATGTGCAACATCAAGGTCACAACTCAAAACAGATCTCAAGTTATCAAGTGACCAGTAAATATCATGTTAGTTGTGCTGTGACCTTGGGAAGGAGGTCAAGCTCCAAACATTACTGGAGCATGACCATTTGCACAAAGTAGGTAGAGACATATAAAAGGTACATCCCTACTAAGTTTGGCACAAATCTGGCCAAAATTATTTAAGTTGTAACCATTACAAGAAATTCCCATGTTAAACTTTCCTATTAAAACTTTTTTAAAAAATCATAAAAAATGCAAAAATTAGTGAATCATAATCACTTGAACAAACTTAGTATAGACCCACCCAAGGCACATTGTCACCAAGTTTGAAGTGAATCTGACAAACATTTTTGTCCGAAAAGTCCAAAATGTGAATTACCGTTAGAATGTCCATTGACTTGCATAGTAAGCAATAGAAAATGTGCATTTACCGATAAGTACCCGAGTTGAAAAATATCGTCCAAAATCAGGAATCCACAGCAGTGCTACATAGAGAACATCTTTGCTTGACCCTTTCACTAAGAACATATCCAGAAAGTTTCAACTTAATCTGAGTGACGGATCCGGAGAAGAAGTCAAAAGTAATGTGGAAAAAAATGCAGCACCACCTGGTGAACAAATCGAGAACTATGAGTCCGTTGGAATGTTTTTATGTAATATCAAAGTAATTGGGTGAGCGGTTTTGGAGAAGATTTTTTAAGATTTGTCTTAAAAAAGAACAAAAAAAAGATTTAAAAAAAACATTAAAAATCCAAAAATCAATGGAGTGTGGCCATTTGAAAATACCTGGTAGAAACCCACCCAAGGTACATTGCCACCAAGTTTGAAGTCAATCTGGATGACGGTTTTGTAGAAGTAGTCGAAAATGTGAATTAGCATTAGAATGTCCATTGACTTACAAAGTAATCAATAGGAAAGCTGCATTGACCGACAAGTATCTGAATTGAAAAAAAAAAAAAATGTTTAAAATCAGTACTCACACAGCAGTGCCACCAGGCGAACAACTTTGTTTGACCCTACCACAAGGAACATATCCACCAAATTTCAGCTTAATCTGAGTGACGGTTCTATAGAAGTCGAAAATAGGAAAAACACAAAAAAACATCAAAGAATAGAAAATATCGCAGCGCCACCTGGTGAAGAAATTAAGAACTAAGAGTCCCCGGGAGTGTTCCTGTGGAATATCAAAGGAATTGGGTGGGCAGTTACGGAGAAGAAGATTTTTTTAAGATTTGAAGAAAGAACCAAAAAATTCATAAAGAAATCCAAAATTCAATGGAGCGTGACCATTGAACAAACTTGGTAGAGACCCACCCAAGGCTTATCCCCAGTAAGTTTGAAGTGAATCTGGCAGACAGTTTTGGAGAAGAAGTCGAAAATGTGAATTGTGGACGGACGACGGACAGACGTCGGACGACAGATCCTCACAAATGCGCAGCTGAATGACAGGTCAGCTGATCTAAAAATTTAATAACCATGACCTTTTTTGCACCCGGTCAAGTGCACTTGCATTCATTTAATATATCTAGATTCGACGACGATAACAACAGTGAGAACACACCATGAATAAAATGCAAGGGAAGCGGTATTACAAAATCCACATTTGCAGAGATGCAAGATTATCGAGCGGGAGTCGTAGCCGGTCAAGCCATTGTTATTCCAATTCTGGTCAGGGCGCAAAGGAGTCAACAGCTTTCCTTCGCGCGGGTGGACTCAATGCTCCTAAGCCACGTCAAAGAGAAATACTGACCTGCTTGATGATATCCTGATAGGATCTTGTCTACAATTTCTATTCAAATTGTTTTCAAAACATGATAAGCAAATATATGAAGAAAAAATGAGCAGAAGATATTTCACATTTGAGGAGTTTGGAGCGATTTGAGCGAGAAAGAATTAACCGCAACGTGATGCTCTTTAAATACGCATTTTCCGTCATCTCAGACGGGAAGCGACTTCATAGCCGGGCTTCTTGACATCTGAGGGAACTGCAGCTCTGAGCAGACATGTTGAAAGCAGACTGATGCACTTTTTTCCTATAATGAAGTACCAAGCGCCTGCTGAGAAAAAGCTGCTTACTAATAGCCTGTTATGTGTTGCTACAAAAGTCCAGTCAAAACTTTCCATCGAAGTGCAATATTCAAGCAAAAGTAGAAACAGGCTGCAACTTTGTATTAACTTACAGATGCCCGTTTTAAGTGAGAAAACTTAAGAAACCATAAAACTGCGTGATATGCACACATGATGATTGAAGTGTAGCCAGTGTACATTAAAATCACTCGAGAAAACAGAGGCAAAGGCAGACCTAGAAACCAGTAAAACGATTTTCCAGCGAATATGTTTGCAGAAAAAAATCGACGGTATAACGAGGTATAACAAAGTGCCTCTGCTGCAATGTTTCACTTGTAAGGTAGGGGGCAAAAGTGTTCACTTACTGCAGCGGACTATGTTTTTACGTGAGGCCGTGCAGGCCACGGATTGCCTGCAATGAAAGGGAGGGATATTCAAGGGGTTAACGCATACCATGGCAGAACCCCATCATCTGTAAGTTGCGACCGATTTAGTCGGGCTGCTGCAGGGAGCCCGGGATAGCGTAACCGACGCTATATTTCACTGAGGTAACTTGTTTCTCAGGTGCAGATAACCTTATCGGAGGGACACGTGAAGTTTAAGCGTTCATCGACAGTTTTATGTGCATCGTTTTGGATCTGCAAGAAACATAACCAGACTTCACACTTTGATAAATATGGGCTCCCATAACATGCTGTCTCAGATTGCACAGCTATTATCCCTGGAATAGATTCCACGTTAGGAGATGGGAATCTTCATCCCTGCGAAGAAGGGCTGTTCAATTAATGTTCCACGATAGAGTGATGATCTGGCATTCAACTAATCTGTTATCAGGCTGACAACTCCCGATATGAAAAAAAAAACCTCTGACCAATTGAATGCGCATAAAATCTCCAATTATACCCACCTGAAGCTTCCTCAATGGTCAAAATGATAAACACGAGTCTTAACTGTGCGGCTTAACTTAGGACTTAGGACAGAATGCAACCGCAGGAAAAAAATTTTGGAGGAAGCCTCATTTTAATATCTGACAGGAAACTATATAATAAAATAATGCCCAATGGAAAGTCAACACATACAATTTGTGCGGATTCTTATTTACTTTCGGGTCTCTTAGTTTGTGCCGTCCATGTGCATGCTTGCGGGGCACGACTGTTGTGTTAAGGTACACGGATAAACTGTAGCACATGGGAACGAGATTCTAAAAACGAGGCATGCATTCATGTCCGTCCGTGTTACCATAGTAACCTATTTCTTTCGACATTACTTATTTCTCAGCAAAAAAAAAAAAAAAAAAGACGTTGAAAACATTTGTAAAATATTGCTGACCTGCAAAAGTAAGGCGTTGCAAGTGCACCAAAGTGACTGAATCCTCGCACATAGTTTTAAGTATCTCGAATCCTTTTATGACGTCATTCCCAAGTTGGACCCCTTGTAGATCTGAATAAAACTCTGAAAAAAATCACATTTAATTCTTTAGAAACTACCTTTCTTCTTTCATGCACAAAGTGAAAAAAACACAATTTTAAATTGTTTGCTTTTTACCTAGCCACCACTAAAATTCTAAATCAAAACATTTCAATTTATGCATAAGTCATTTGGAAACAGTCAAGTCCAAGCATTTTGTTACGTGATAAAAATATGTCCAGCCAATTTAACTATACAAAAATCCAAAGAGTTTTGATCGGACACACATTGTAATATATATTCTGCATAGCACATTCAAGGTGAGAAGTGCTGGCTTTCAATGTTTTGCAGGATGAGATAGATTTGTCGGAAAAAAAAGACACAAGTATAAGACGGATTGTCTACTCTACCTAGTGTGTTTATGTCTGTCTTGTTATAATAATTTTTCCAGCAGCAGCGGCAAAAACAGAGGAGAAATCTGAATTGTAACTTTCTTGAAGGATGATAGAGAAGTTTTGATTAAAATGCACACAAGGGTGATTATGTGCCATATACCTACATCGTGTATATGGCTTTGTCGTTTTTTGTTCAACAAATCCCCCAGCTCGTTGACTTGTTCTCCAAAATATTTAGAAAAGTAAAATGTTGAAGGCTATGTTCGAGGCAGACTGCACTTAAGGCCACTAGTCGTTGTTAAGAGTTGCAGGTGTCGATATGTATGAAGGTAGTAAACATAAGTGTTAAAGAGTGAGGCAAAAACTGCAGAAATGAAACTATTTGTTCTGCTGTGAGTTTGTACTTGTCAAATAACACTCGGAGCTTCACGTGTTACAAAAATAAACAAATAAGCACGCAAATAAACAAAAACACAAAAGGCCGAAAAAAAAGAAGAAGTAAAAAAAGACGAAGTCGAAGAAAAAGAAATAAAAGAAGAAGAAGTAATAGAAGAAGAAGTATATATATAATATTACAGAACAGAACCAATACCTTCACCATCACTATGAGTGAGAATAAAGCTACTGAATGGGGACATAGGCATGTACCTATATAATTCATTTCCTCTCATTCTTATCTTTGGATTAAATCGTTGATGTGAAATCTCAGAACGAAGCGAAAAAGATCCTACAGGCATCTCTTTACCAATCTTTTATATTTTGCCACATTGAGTACAATAGACGACTTAGATATAAATTTTTAATTTTAAAATTGTCTGTCGTTGTCGACCGACTTTAGGGGGGAAGTTTCAAAGAATTATTGTGCTGTTACAGCGATATACTAGCAGAAATTAGAAAACTTATTGTGAGCATATAGTCATTGGTCATCAGCTAGGGTCATTAATGAAGTAGGATTTTTTACGGCGCAGCGGTGTTCAAAGTGAGATCAAGAACTCCCAACACATTATTTTTTTTATTTCCTTCTTCATCAGCTGCAAAATTAACGTTAAATTAAACATAATTATGCACCATAATTACCAGATCACATGTAGCTGTTACTTTTATGACCATGGAATTGCACCGATTCCCCTAAACGACCATTTGAAATCGATGCCAAGTATAACGTACATGTATGTTATTTGCAAGACAACCAATCACCTGCCCATTAAGCATATGGTGCGAGACCTGGTCACTTAAGTCGCCTCAATATTGCCAATCAGAGCAGGCAATGACTCCCCATAAGCTTTTGATCCCATTTACATCAATCAGAGAGTTTCTGTCGGGCATAGTGAATCAGAAATCAACACTCAAGATCTGGTAGTAGAAGGGTCCGCTGCTATAATGGTGGTTTGGACCGATAAGGTACATTGGTGATGATGCCTGTAATACATTCAGGATCCTATTACTGAGACCTTGTTGAGATAGTTTATCTTAAGCTACTGCTGCCTACAAATGGATAAACAAAGTGTTTTAATGCCCCCCCCCCCGAAAAAAATTGCAGCAGCATGGTGGTGGTTTTTGTTGTCTGTTATATTGTTTTCGTGAAACTATTTTTACACCAAACGTTTTTTTAATGAAAGCTAAATCAATGTTACTTCATCAGACGTATCCCTCACGTACACAGTTTAGCAGTACGCTTTGAGTAACCACTATTTGTTCAGCAAATGTTAGTTATTTACTCTTACAAGGACTGGCTAAAAGAAGTTATCCCGTGAGGATATGGACTGGATAATTTCTACTGATGCACAGTGTTGTTTCTTCAGTACGCATGTGCGTGACTGCAAGTAACGCCGTAAATGGAACACTCAATACACCACCACTTCGTAGCCTGACAGTGGAACCCTAAACTTCAAAAGAGAGTTAAAAGTTGAAGCCACAATTCCAGGTTATGTTTAGAGTTCCATGTTCCCTGTCTCATTGAGAGACATTTAAATTAACTGGAGACACGGGGCAGTGGGATGTCAGCTTTACAAAAGCTTTGGAGTAGGGCCATGTTGCCCCAAACTTTCCGAGAGACTTTCTCTGTGGCCGTTTTGTCAAAGGTCGAAGGTCAGTCAGACGGATGATGTGAACGACACAAAAAATAATACATGTACGCCGAAAAGGGATCATGTAACCTTCTATTACGATATCTGTTGTAGCATTAGCTCATGTCAAACCCATAATGGATACTGGAAGGTCTTCACAGTGAGCATATATATTTAATATGTATGACTTGTTTTGCCAATCGCAAATTTGATGTTTGATCGGAATACAATCACACAAGGGCAAAAGTTAATGGTTTGAGTTGGCCCTGTTACTGTGTATCCCAATCGTCATGCAGAGCGTCCTATTGATTGGATGGCGAAATTGAGCAAAAAGTTTAAAAATAGCTCCTTTTACATGATCAACATTTCAACTCACATCGTTAGCATGTCCTCAAATACCCTTGTCACACCAGGACAAATTGCCAGACTTTTTACAACTGCATCTAAATTGCTTTGAACTGTGTACTTTGGGTTCTATGCTTGTATCGTACGTGTCTTTTATCTTATGTCCTCACCAAATTGGCAATTTTCTCCCGGTTGTTTGTACAAGGGAGGTGAAACACATAGCCCATTCTCATTAGAGTGTCTTGTGAGGAGTTGCATATCCGCAGATCACGTGATGTGTGTTTTGGCCATGTTCCACAGCGTAAGTGTAACCCTTTGCTGCGTAAAGGCTGGGGTCAACAACTAAATCTGAGGCAAGTTGAAATGTGAGAGCCCATATCTTGGTAAAAAACTATTGACCTAGTACTTGTTATACCCATGTTGGTCATCTGCAACTATGTTTCGGACTGTTTTCCGGCGTGTAGATATCTTAGAAAATGCAGAAAGCAGACGCCATGTTATATCCTGGCGCTTTTCAGCTTTTTAATTGCGAAAAACTCACAATTAAAAAGCTGCAGTTAGTACATCTTGTGATGGTATTGCAATCCGTAACGGGTATAATCATTAACTGCAGTAAAAAAGGTGGGCATTTTTCTATTCTAAAGATCAGATAATGATATAGTGTACCTCCTAGGGCTATACGTACAATCAGCCACCCAGTCCATTTTGATCTTGGATAATTCAGACATATAGTCCACGAAGGTAAACTATTGTTTCGTACACAAAATTAAATTGACTATCCTTGCTAAGTCATAACGGTTCCATAGGCCGCAAAGATTTCCTCTGGCAAATGGTAAAAAATTGTAATTAAACCGGTTTCCAAGGCCAGTGTAGACTAAAAGAGAGTGAGGTTCCCTTTCTTTAAAATTTATAAGGTCACATCTCTGAAAGTCTCAAACACAGGGCGTTAATAGATATCAACACCCAAGATCTGGTATATATATATATATATATATATATATATATATAAGACCCAAACCTTCGAGCAGTGCACACAGTTACACTTTCATGTTCAAAGTTTATTTGCTATCAAACAGTGCCAAATTGTGTTGTTTTCTGCGTGAAACGCTGAGGCACGGGCAGGGAGTTCTTATTTGATAATAACAAAATTAATGCCAAAGTCACGTCCCAGTTTCCTTATACATAATGCATTGACTAGTCACACTTTCACGGAAGCAATCGCAAAATTCAAAGAAACGAAATATCTGACCACGTAACCAAATGTTGTATTCAGAGAGTGCAGATCATAAACACATCGATCGGTAAAGGATATGAATTATATTGTATGAACAAACTTCCTTACTATGGACTAGCTTTGACAAAAAGGCTGTCAATATGATCTTAAAGTAACGGCATATACTTGAGACACAATCTACTTGCTTACAAAACAGTTTTAGGTTTTAAAAAAGTGCGTGTGATATCCTTTGACGTGCTTGAAAAAAGGTAGGTGAATGGGTACGTGCGCTCAGTAGAAAGTTGCGTAACTTGTTTCATGTTCGCTGCGAATAAAACTTCGATACACTTCAATCAAATAAAAGAGAGTGTCACGAATGGGATGTCAGAAATACTTGTTATAGGCTGAAGAATTTACAAATAGCAGAAAAATGCAAAATGAGTCTTCGTAATACTGTGACTATATGTTGTTACGATATGTCATGCTTGCCACACACTAAATCAAGTCACATGGACAAGGCAAATGGCAGCTGCTGTGCCGCCTTCCGCATATTTGTTTTAGCTGAAAACCCCTATAAATGCCCAATGCCTGTACATTGGTACAACATGGAGTGGTATGGTGATTATATTTTCTTTGACACCAGAAGTACTATCGATTTGTAATAATATTGAATTGCGCTCTCTCTCTCTTCGTTAAAATGGTATACGCACTTTTAAAATATATAAGCTTTAGATATCAGTCTAATTTTTGCGGAACATATATATATATATATATATATATATATATATATATATATATATATATATATATATATATATATATATATATATATATATATAAATAAGACGGCAGAATGATTTAAATTATCCTATGGAGGCCCAATTCCTATCCCTTCACGAATGTGAATGCAACGTTCGTAATAACATTGTTCTGCATATCCTTAATCCATGCTTATCCCTCCCCCACCTGCTCCAGGTATTAGTTTTCTTGCCTGTCAATAGAAAATGCTGAGCTCCATTGTTTTGCGTGTAGTCAGCTTTATCCATTCTTTTAAAATGATTCATCTGGTGTTTATATAGGCATCAAAGGTAAATCCGGGCTCGTTTCGTTTCACGGTCAAATGACACTCTGAATTCTCATTCGGGGTATTTGTAAACCACAAAGTAAAAGTGTGATTCCTCGTAGTGAATTATTAATGACTAAGGAGAGTGTATGGATGGTAAGGTCATAGAGTCTTCAGCATTGGGCCCAGATTAGTTTAGATAACAAGGTGCCTTTAGTAACCTCTTTAATGTTTGACTTACAAACTACAAGATTACAGGCATACTAGGTTAATGTGTAACTTATAAAATATTTCCCACGTGTGTTAGGCATTGTTGGCTTCATGGTGTACAGTGCTTTTCTTTCTTCATGAACTGTGCTTTTGCTTTTTCCCTTTCGTATGTTTTTTTCCCTGTGCTTTTGGTTTGGGATTTCTCTCGAATGTTTGGCAAACCAAAGACACAACAAATCACCAGTTATTCTTGTAAGATATTACATATGGAAGTTAAATCACCCATGACTGGTGTCTTAGTTGCTTGCTGAAAAACGAATTGCGAAGCCCAACATAAGTGTATTCTCCCCTCCAGATAGGAAAGAGTTTGCTCAGAGGGCCACTGTCTGTAACTAGTTGGTGTTCTTACTGAAGTGTCAAATGACTATGCATAGCTTGGCCCTTTGGGGGCGTCCTGATGAAAGATACGCCATGGAGGCAAAGATCAAGGGTTCAAATCCCATAGTAAGCTGACATAACATAGGCGATGGTAGCAAAGGTCGAGTATTCACATCCCATAGCAGGCTGCCAGAGATTATGGTGTTTTCATCATTTTAAAATTATATTTGCTTACATATTACAAATCGTCAGCCTCCGGAGGCATCATACTGGGTCCCCAGACAGCCTTATTGTGGGTGGCTCAGAGGGCAGAGTGTTGGGCTTTACATTGGGTAGGCAATAGTGTCAAAGGTTGAGGGTTCAAATCCCATAATAGTCTGACGAAAATTATGTTACTTTTTCAGTGTGTTTATATACTTACAACTAATAAAATCAGTTTCTAGAAAATGCCTTACTGTGTAAATGTACAAACTACACCTGCAATAGCATCATCCTTTGTCGTCAGTCAACTTTTTTCTTGGGGGGGGGGGGGTCGATGGCTCGAGGTCAGAGCGTTTGAACTTTTCCATCTGGCTAAACAATCTCGCCAAAAGTCGAGTGCTCGAACACCACTGTAGTTAATTGACAAAAATATGGTATTTTCATTATTATACCTTCCGGGCTTCCTGTGCCATGTGACGATATCTACAATGACTGAATCAAAATTTATTCACCACATTTGTGTCACCACTTGCAACTGGTGGATACCAGGAAAACGTAAACTGTAGCGCCACTTCTACGGAAAAGTGGTATTTTATCTGATTTCTTTTCGTCATTATTAAAGCATATACTAAGCATTAAGCAGCAGGTACTAACAACAAGGAGATAGTGTGTCAGTAGGTGTAATATACGGAGGAAAGTTTAACCCTTCCCGACTTAAACTGACCCAAATCAGCTGGAGCTCAAATGCCGTCTGCCTCACTGTTTTCAACCGATTTCAACAATAATGAAAAACAATTTGAGAATTGTGGATGAAACAAGATAACATGTCCCAGCTCAAAAGCTGGGCAACCCATGCCAAGAACAGGTGTTGGCTAAGTCTTATTTCAAGGGGAAAAGGTTAACGTATGGCTGATTTGTCAACAATAGAAAAATAATATAATATCTATATATTATGATA
The DNA here is from genome assembly GCA_964020975.1 of Hermodice carunculata. Classification (NCBI taxonomy): domain Eukaryota; kingdom Metazoa; phylum Annelida; class Polychaeta; order Eunicida; family Amphinomidae; genus Hermodice; species Hermodice carunculata. Next base: position 68,872,051 of record OZ026618.1, on the reverse strand, counting down.
ATATAACAGTTTTGTGCTTTCTATTGATGCAAGCATTCCGGGTCCTAAAGACTGGCTTGATAAGTCAGGTTCTATGTATTGTCACTCACAGATGGTATGAATATATACAAACAGATTGGAAAACCAGATGTAAATAGTTCCGTGTACAAGAATTCAGATGAGAGGGAAATTCAATGAAAATAAATTTATCTCACAGTACGACAACTGGCAATCATATTCAAATAAGATATGGACGGGTTTAGGAGCAGCATGTGTTTGCATATTATAGGTCACAGAGTGTAATGTAATTGCTTTCTAGTTCAATGCACAAGAGCGACTTTTATATCTCGTTAACAGACACCAATAAGTGGTGTGGCGTCATGCTACTTTAAAATGTGCAAAATGAGTGGACAGAACCCTGATTCTATTTTTGTCAATACAAGAGTGCATTTCTAATATGATGTGCTTTTCTGTTTGCATTGTTTGTCTGTCTAGTCTATCAATTATCCCAAGATTTCATATTTGTATATTTTTGTCCCTTCTGCATCAAAGTATCAATGGTTTAATTCTAATTATTTCGACTACACATGTACTAATTCTGGACCGATTAAACGTAATAGCTTGATAGGACACACACTGGATCTGTGGGGGCACTTTTACATGGGAAATAGAAATATAGCAACTTAAAATTGTGCCTATTGAACGCATTGTGACAAACATATGTCTTCTAAACAACAGCAAGAAACAAAAAACGCAATAACATAGAAAACCGAAAGTGGGCTTGTATTGCAGCAATAATACAACAGGAACCATCGGTCATTTTTTCCGATTTATTTAGACCAGCCAAAGCCTAGGTAGAATACCCTTTTAGCAACAAAATTTTGTCAAATATGAAGCATCTATGAACCTTTTGAGGACAATACATACCCCACAATATCAATATACAGGTTCAAATTGGCCAAGTATTGGCATTTATTTTGCAATGAGTTTAGATGCCCACAAAGCGAGAATTTCCTTGTGATCATGAAATGTAATTTAAAATGACATCACTGCTGTTATATTGTTACAGGGACGCTCAAAATCAATTTGAAAAAAAAAACGGTAGGTAAACCAAGCATCAATGAAAAATAACATTGTTTTTAACCTACAAGAGTGTTTGCTGTTAAAGATATTTCCACCACAACAAAAAAGAGAAGAGAAGCTCAGATAAACCACCAATCCAGAAGTCATTTCGCTGCATAGTACGTTTTCCTCTCGGTAAGAAAATCATTGCTACTTTGGACAGACGTTTCGTTTGGGTCATTCAGATTAACCCTATGATCTCTGTTAACATGTTTGCAAAAATGCCAAGCCACATGTGCGATGCATTTTGCATCATAATTGTACAGACATGAAAGTTCCCCAGCAAAAGTAGTAGCTTACTATTTATAGCAAGCCTATGTTAAGCTTACTATTAACAGCTACACTTTGTGTATTGTAGGCTAACCAAAGCCTTTCAATCACGGTTATATGTATCAAAGTAATATAGAAACAAATCATTGCTGACTAGATTTGGACACTCATGAAGACTTAATAGTGGAGATCCCTCTGTGTGATGCCTCCCAATCACTCAAGACACAGCCTTGGTCTATGGGCCTTTTTGATACAGGCTAAGAAACGATTATTTGCTTTTTTTAAAAAAAGCCATTTAATTTAAACATGATATTGCTATATTGAAAGTATATGTGTTTTTGCTATCTTTTCCATATTTCTTCATGTGTTGCAAGTGTCTGTCAGCAAGGGTTGTTTGGTGCTTTGAAAAATGCATTTGGATATTTTATTCAATCAATGCAGCTACGGATATAATTCTATTTATTTTCAATAAATGTGATTGTTTGTCACAGAAGACACAGACAAGTAATAATAATGTGTCTCCCTCATAACATTATTTCATTTTGTTGTGAAAAACATAAACACTATATTAGGAAAAGAGGAGAAGAAGTCAAGAAACAAGTTTATAGAGCCTTTCAGGGGCCACAACATACCCCAAAATGTTGCTGACACAGTGAACAAGGAGTTGGTTAATGCATACTTATTGATTACAAACATGTAGCTAGTTGACTTACCCAAGCTAGGTGCATCTCATATTTGCAACAGGGAAAAAGGCGGCCATGTACATAAAGGATGCTACCGAAGGACATACTAGTCGAGGCATCTACATTACCATTCATAATACCTACCTGTACAGAATTCCACTGGAAAACATCAAAATGCATTAAAAGCCCACTTATAACCTAAGCAAAACTGGGAAACTATTCAATGGAGCAATTGTCGTACATATTTTCTATCATAGAAACACAGGAAATGTTCAATCCTTAGGTAAAATAAGATTGTGATCCCATTATTTCTTCTCAGTTCGATTCTACGGATGCATATTTGAATATACTTTTTTAAGCACTGGCACAGAAGAGAAGTTAAGGAGCCGTCTGTAAAGCTGTTTTTCAGTATAAATTTTAGAAACTCAAGAACTGTTTTTTTTTCAGAATAGGGAAGATTAGGTATCAATCCACAATACGGCCAAATTTTGAGTTTGAAAAATGTCAATTTTTATGAGAATTTTGGAGCTAACGAAATAATCGTTTTTGGCTAAACACCCACTTTTTTATTTACAAAAGAATGTAAATGAGTTGTCAGTCAGACTTGGGTCTGCTAGACAATGGGAAGTGATGAAGCTGCTTATTGGTTGGAGTGACCAATGGGCCAGTGGGCTAGGGAGAGAACATTGGACCAACTGGCCAGGGCAAAAACAATGGGCACAACTAATCTGTTATTTTAACAACTGAAACCAGCTATTTAGGAAACCACATCTTTCTGATCTTCTCCTGAAAAAATATCAAAGATTTCTTTTTAAACATAGATTTAAAAGAGATATATTTCGATGACAACATACCAAAAGTATAGTATTTTAAGCTTACTCCTCACAAGATAAGCATCGATCAGAGGGACTGAGTACATTTTCCACAATGGCCAGTTTACTGCTTCGAGAGAACCAATTATACATCAACCACATTTTTTCACAATTCTAATTTTCATCCGACTTCACAGAGGTTTCTACGAGATTGCTCACAAATAGTTTTACCCATTTTAAGGAAATAAAATGCTATTGAAAATATACATTCTTGCCTAGGAGATGTTTGCAGTGTTTGTAGATTTTTTTATCCTTTGCAGCTTTTTTTCGATATTGAATTATGCAAAGTGGAAATTTTGAAATTGTGCCTCTTTATAATTTTTTTTTTAAATCTTCCCGTTTGCTTAAAAGAAGTTCCTAGATATTAAACAAATGTGTTATTATACCAAATTGAAGATTTTATGTTAAATATTATGGTTTGTAAGCCAAAAATATTTCTGACATAGGCCCCATTTATAATATGTTGCCTATCAGGTCAAATAAGGAGAAAATAACTAGTGTGTTTCAAACGTGTCTTGCACGAATTTTCACACCGGGGACTCTTGAATAGTTTCTTGTAACATAACAAACAGTTTCAACAATGGAACCCATTGATAAATTCACCAAACCTGCAATACGGAATCAATACTTATATGCAATTCCCAGAAACAATTTAAACAAATAAATCAAGTGAGATTTTCATATTTGGATGAAACCTGTCATCATGACTTAACCATTTCCTCTTGAATAAAGACTATGTCAACAGTTAGCCTTGGTGTGTCACACCCTACCCATGCCAGGAAAGGTTGCCGACATGGGCTATATTATTATCTGATGGTCTTATGTACAATTGTCCTTTAACTTGTTTTCATTACTTTTTAAATTAGTAAAAAGACAAGCAGATGATATTTGTCCACCATATGGTTTGACCAGTGACGAGGGAAGTATTAAAGTGATTTTCAAGCAATAAAGTATTTCCTAATTTTAGACAAACTAGGTACCCATGTGACTAAACATATTTAAAAACAATGGCTTTGTGACGTAGATAATTACGTCATCCATATTTATTGAGGTTTACTCTTTTTGATTAACCTTTTGTAACAATGGAATTGGAAGCCTTTATTACTGTGGCTTTAATTGGGTCTTGCACTTCCATACAATGACAGCTGATGCTCTAGGCATGACAGGATTTGAAAACAACGGTGCTGCAATGTACCTGTAGATATTGCCAATATTCATTCTTAAATCTGAGTAACTTTGATTTCGTGACATGTTCTACTTGCAAATAGGAAAGGGAGAAAAGGAGTCTTGTTCATGAAAATGGTTATTATTATTTTCTACATCTCTGAAAAACGAATTAGCAAATGTATCTGGTAAAACGTGAGATTTCATGAATCAGTATCTGAATACATTGTAACTATGAACCACTTATATCAAATCCACGATCAATGAAAGGGAACCCATTTGTAATCAACTGATGCCCTTCAAATTTCTTTTTTTTTTTCAGAAAAAGTTTTCAGGAAACTGTCATGTGTCAAAGCTGACATTAAGAAGAACGTTATAGGACACATTATAGAACCTCTGGGGGATCCATCATTTCACATCTTATGTTTAATGAGATGGGTAATTCCTCTAATGAACACTTTAAGTGATCAAAACTACAAAAGCTCCTAGTGCACATCATAAAGAGTATAGAATAGGTGCTTTCAAGTAAGGATTTTAGTTCCAAGAGTAAAAAGGTTGAACCAGGGATGCCAAAGCGCTCTCTCTCTCTCTCTCTCTCTCTCTCTCTCTCTCTCTCTCTCTGTCTCTCTCTCTCTGTCTCTCTCTCTGTCTCTCTCTATCTCTCTCCCTCTCTCCCTCCCTCTCTCTCTCTCTTAAATATATATATAAATATATATATACATATATATACATATATATATATATGAAAGTGTGTGTATGTATATTCATGCATGTTAAATGTTACATTTATATAGACTGTTAGAGACATATATGGCGTTAAAATGAGGCCTTTATCACCTCTTTGACATTACCAAAATGAATATTGTATTTCCATGTCAAGTTTCATATAACTGAAAATTATTATTATATTCCAATATTCAGACTTTGTTATTGCTATGTTAGCATCCCATTGGACCAGTGGCAGGTTTATGTGCTGGCATTAATTTACATTGACTAGGAATTGTTCATAAAACTAATACCTAATAAGCACTTGAAGTAACTGAAGAAGGTTGGTTATTATATTATCGTATGTTTCATTATCCATTACGTGGCAAGTGATCCCTCTGTAATTATTATACTGCATATCCAAAACTGAACACATCTTTGATATCTTCAAAGAGTCCCAAATGCAGCATTGTTCAAACCGTTGCCCAAATCACACTACCATTGAAAATGTGCTATATTTTCAAGAACTTGATTACAAAACTAATACGTGAGTCATAACGGTCTTGTGTGACCTAACGTGATCTATTTCGGCTGTGCACTTACACTTCCCCTGGGCATAGTGCGATTTATGTTTCCCCTCGTTTTGTTTCTCACCATAGAGAAATACTAGTAACATATATCAATATGGATGTCTGTAGCAAGTATGCAAGCAGACTCACTGTAGATCAGTTTTTTTTATTCCGTTGCTTTCAAATGTTGTAAGCACCCTTTGCACACAAGTCATCCCAAAGCATTCAAATATAAATTGTCTTCTGCTGCAATGTCTTGCTTTGATTTATCGTTAATTATTTTAATTGGATATTTTTATAAGAATTATAGATAAGATCTGTTGTGATAATATTCACAAGTCAATAGATTTCCTCATTGTGGGCTCTGCACATTGGGCCCAATCCAAGGCCACAAAATGCTGTTGATTCAATCTTATTCTAACTAGTCATTGGCTAAGCCTTGAATTTGCATGTGTCCTTGGCTCGCACATAAAATATAGCACGAAATAGACGTTACGTTCATGTAGAGAACAGACGAAAATAAGAATAATAGCCATTTGCAATATTGATAAGGACTTTGGAATCCAAGGCAGGATTTAAAAATGACTCATGTATTTATCACAGAAGAAAAAAGAAAAAAATGCACCAAAAATAAAAAAAAAAAAACTTAAAGTTTTCAGACTAAGGTGAAAAGACCTGACGTGAAATCATGTAAATTAATGGGAAGCACAATTATAAAGGTGATATAAAAATGTATTTTTTAAGGATTGTTATATCGAGCTAGTCGACTGCATATATTCATTTTTAATCAATTTATTTGAAAATACCTGTCTCACGCGCATTAAAATAAAACATATGGCACCGCCAAGGAAAAATAGCTCAACATTTCTTGAATCCAGGATGTCTGGTAACACATGATGGACCATGTTAGCTTTATGAAATGTTGGTGTGATGCATTTTATTCACTTAAGTTCTGGAAACAAACACATGGTCGTGTGGCACTTTGTGATCTGCGCGCAGTGCACGGCAATCAATCACACATCAGGCTGTGAACGGCTCAATTGTTTCTTAGCTTTGATCTTCACACATATATATCTCCTTAGATATATCACGTGGTTCCATTCCCGTGCAATGAAGAAGGCACGTGATAAAGCTTACTCTAGAACAAAACGAGCAAAGTTGAACATGTCTGTGTCGTGAAAATAAATGCTTTGTGGTTACAGAGTAGGTTAACACTTCCTTAAGCATGGAGCTTGTAAGTGACCGAAAATTATCATCTGCCTGCAACGGTTTTCTTAAACGTTGCACTTTTGCGACATATTTTGATCATAAAATTATTGGCAAGAGCTGGCACAATAGTTTCTCCAGCAAACTTCGAGAGAAGCATAGATACATATTGTCTTCCGGTGCATTTCTCTAAGTAATGCTGGAACGTAAAAGAGAAATCCCAAGCGTTTTGGTACTTCGATTTCCCCTTCCAGATACAAGACTTGCCTATTGTACTTTGCTCTCTTTTCGCCCTTAAGAACCAAGGTGTGCCTATTGTGCTTTGCTCTCTTTTCCCCCTTAAGAACCAAGGTGTGCCTATTGTGCTTTACTCGTTTTCCCCTCAAAGATGCAAAACTTACGTGCTGCACTTGACTCGTTTTTCCATTAAGAATACAGGACGTGCGTATTATGTTTTACTTGTTTTCCCTTGAAGATACCACATGCCTATTGTGCCTTGCTTGTTTTTTCCGTTAAAGCGACAAGACATCTCTTTTACTTGTTTTTCCCTTAAAGATACAAAGCTATTGTGCCTTGTTTGCTTTTCTCTTTAACAGGCAGGACGTGCATATTGTGCTTCACTCGTTTTCCCGGCAAGGTACAAGACGTGCCAATCGTTCTTTACTCGTTTTCCCTTAAAGATAAGACGTGCGAATTGTGCTTTGCTCATAACAGCAAATGGATTTATATCAATTTCTAAATATCATCAGATTAGGGCAAAGCTCGAAACATGGAAAGTTGTACACAGACTTCAGAGTAAATGTACCCTCTTTTTATGTATACTATTTGTATAAAGAGTGTTACCTATGCAATGTCGCTCGAGTCGAACACAAATACATATAAGATACAGAGGCATGTGGGCCAGATGAGGCTATAACCATGAGACTTTTTAATCAAATCTTCATTTAGTTGTGGTTGGTTTTTGTAACTAAGTACAAATAACATCACGGGCATCCTTCAGACTTCATGTGTTGAAGCCTTTTTGCTGAAGACATAGAATGTATATAAACTTGCTTCAGCTCCTTAAGATTTCAATAAAACACCGGCAATAAATTTGACAGAATATAGCAAATATTATTTTAATTCTTTTATGGCACCTTTATCTTCGTTAAGGATAGGAATATGGCACATGGCTCCTTTAAATATGTATTACAACATGCCAGAAATCTGCGCATTTGCGGACCAGAGACATCCTGAAAATGGCCTACCCTTTTCGCAAGTGTTGATTTATGGGACTATCCAAAATATATGGTTCTCCTAATTCATAGATGTGGTCGCTCATACGATATTATTGCAGGCCGATCGTGCTTGACTTTATAAGTTTAACGATCCCATCACTTCATGCCCTTGTTTTTTTTTCGAATTTATGTAAAGCCGCCGACGTGACCACCCCTCAGCCAACTTAGTTTGAGAGCATTATTGAACCTTCGTATTAAGCATGCAATATATTTGCTCTCGTATCTTAGATGTAACAACCGCTGACTGTCGTACAAGGAGGGAGAAAAGAAACATGGCCACCGTATGGGTGCAGCTATCTCTGTTTTTTATAGACCTTTCATCCCTTCTCTTTCGCCATCCTTTACTTAACAGGAATAATGCAGCATAGACAGAAGCCAGACTGATGTGCGGCAGAACTGTATCAACACTCCTAAAGGAGACCAGTTAGAAGTATCGTCGGTAATTTAACGCCAGAAGACACGGGTTCAACGAGGCATCTCGAGAAGCTTTGCATGTCGTTTTTTTTCGGCTTGTGTAACTGGATCATAATAAATCATGAACAGAACCACGATTATTGGAAAAGCATTTGCTGAGTAGGCTCCGGCGGGGCAGCAGCTCATAAAGATATGCGATAAATACTTCCTGTGATACCTATGGTTCTGCATGTCCTCCTTCCTGCGTAATAGGATCGACAGTGACCAAACTTAGATGATATGCTAGAATATGGTATTCTTTAGGTCAAGAAAATGTCCTCATTCCCCCAGGAAAGTAATTGACTTCAGCAGTTTCGTCACCAGTTAAATGGTTAAAGTTCAAAACTATTTCTAGACGTTATCAAACAAAGATTACCCTTCCCAGCAATAATACATAATCGAAGATATGACACCGAAAGTATGCAGTGTGTGGCAGAACGGCTTTGCTTTCATTTATTTTTAATTAAGTTGATACAGGCATGGGAACCAGATGGTTTATTTTATCATTATTGCAAATGCCAAAATACTTTATCTGAAACATACTTTTTTAGAAACTGTATCACGCATATATATTCAATTCTAACGTGACGTCTGCTGAGATGAAAAAATCACAAACTGCCGTATGCACTGACATTAACGCCATACACATATATATATATATATATATATATATATATATATATATATATATATATATATATATATATATATGTATGTATATATATATGCGCTTACATGTTTTCTATCAGGTTAAACCACCACGAGCTATCAGTCGCAGCAGCTGTCTAGGTACACATTTACTCAATGTAAAAAAATACTCGAATTTGACATTATTTGCTCAAATGTCACAAACTGACCCATTTTGTTGAAACAATGACTCAGATTTGACAGCAAAATAGAGCTTTATTGTTTGGAGACTTTCAAAGTGAGGAGTAGGTATCATCATTGGGTTTGTTTTACATTTCTAGCGGAGGCTGTCCATTGTTGCAGTACTTGCTAGGATTTCCCTCGGTTTGTACAAGTGGTCTAGCTGTAACTGTTTATTATTTTACAATCACTAGGACTGAACATAATGCCCCAGTTTGTTTCTACTTCAGTTATACACCGGCACTTGGTTTAACTAAGATAAGCTATCCAGCTGGAAAGGGTACATTGTGGTTCAGGATAAGGTCATATTGTACTTATCTGAACTTGTACTATACAAATTTAGTAATTATATTTGGTTTGATAGGGTTCTTCATTCTTTACGAAGCTCTTCACTTATAAACAAAACTTCACTTATCTAATTCATCATTTGCCATGTTCATATTTATTCATTATTATGTGGGTTGTCTTTGCTGAATATTTACCTTAGGCAAGAAGCCGCTACTCTGAGAGACATGTACGAGTACAGGCTCCGAAACATGTTCTGAGTAGTTACCCACTGAAGACCTCATTATTTATTTGAGCTAATAGAGCCTATGTCAAAATTCTACAGAGGGACGTGTGCGATATGGACAACAGTACTTCCATATGTATGTATGTTAGACAGTGACAGGTTACCTTATGTAAATTAAAGAGTTCGGACCGCGGAAAAGGGTAATGCCTGCTAGGAAATGGTTCAGGACAAAAAGATACAAATACAATACATATATATATATATTATATATATATATATATATATATATATATATATATATATATATATATATATATATATAATATATGTATATATATATCTTATTCATAAAGGTCAATAATCACATGGTAATGCAATAGTATGACATATGTAAACGTTTTCAATATATTCCTATATCTTAATATATTTGGCCATGCAATGAGAGATATCACCTCATCAACACATCAGTTCACATCAATATTAAAAACCAGCTTCACAGCACAAAACAAAACGCGTCTCGCCAATGAATAAAACTACCAATAATTTTCTTGCAGTTAATGGTTGAAAAAAAGTCTGTAAATGCCAAACGCCACGAAGACTACGAGAAAAAAAATTGTAACTCCTTGCGTTTTTTTCAGGCAAATGCAACTTGTGTCGCTGAAAAAAGTGGTTAATACAAAGTCCTATGTCTCTAACATAAAACAATATGTTGCTTTCCATTCCAAGTGGACAGTGTTGCGAACAAAATGTGAACAATTAACGTCTTATGCCTGTCGTGCATTTCTATGGTGATAATAGCACTGCCAATACTTTCCCAAAACATTTTGCATACACAAGTGCAATAATATTCATATATGCACATAAACGGATGCATGTCTGGCATCAATGTCCGGATGTATAGATTGATTTTTTTTGGCCAAAGGGTCAATCCAAAAGCACCTTGAAGATATGAGCCCGGAGAACGTTAGCCAAAGGTAGAAAGGTGCTTGACTCCCGGTAGACATGTTGACAGCCATGGTTTCAATTTTGTCATAAAACATTTACATGGAACTTTGTTGTCAGCATGTGGATGCGAAACAAAATGACAAGAATCAGGAGAATATTTTGTATAGAATCAAGGATTTCTGTTCGAAATTCAAAAAAAGTTTATGATTCCCTAAGGCGCTTGTAGAATTTAAAAGCTTTGATAAAACATATCAAAGCCTGGAAAATCCTGTAACTGTAATCTTAAACTCTCGATTTTCTCGACTGAAGCTTCGCCAATTAGGTTTTTCCTGGCGTTTGGAGCCGGAAAAATACGTCACAAATCTGTGAGACGTAGTTTATATTTTTATTAGTTTTACCCTAGATATATGTTTATTGATAGGTTTTCATAGAGAAACATTATGTGCTTGGAATTTTAGAAACATTAGAAGATGTCAACCGCGCGTCTCTTTACAGTTTTAGGGGTTAAATGTTAGAGCTGTCAAATCACACCAATCATGTTTATCTCCTAATCTATCAACTGTACTTTTGAAACTATAAACATTGTATGCGGCCCCATGCTTATGTTACGATCTTCAGCTACCCTTTCTGCCATAAAACTATTTGCATTGACGCACATGGTGTCAGAAATATAATAATTCTAAGCACTTTTTTCCTTTCTTTATGTTTAACGAACCTGGATTATTTTCACACAAATAGAGTGGGTTTTGCCTAGGTGTAGAACTTTTACTGAATAGCTGAAAAGCTTGTGCAAAAAATTATGGCACTGTCCATATATTTAGAGTCCAGTTGAGCTTGAAACATGGACTAGTAATTCCGAGTGTCGTACACTTCATCTCCGGTAAAACCCTGGGTGAAATGACGGTGGAAACCTATGAGAAAACAGATCACTAGTAGGCATCCTTCCCAGGTATTTTCTTGACGTACGGAGTGTTGCGAGAAAAAAGAGAGACTTTAGTCTCACATCATGCCGGGTAAAAAGTAAATCCACTTCGTGTTTTATTTACGCAAGAGGTGTGTGTAGTAGACCGCAATGACATATGTGTGCTTAAGTCGACTAAGCACAATATTGGTGGATTGGTTCTGAAGAACAGTGTCATTATAACGTGATGAGCGGGGCATAAACTCTTCCGGCACTATGTTGGTAAATAAAGTGTGTTCTCTATATTGCAAAGCAAGGCATCCTGCAATCTTTTTGCGGCAGCTGCAGCATGACCTTCTGGGCAATAAGCAGCTTCGCATGCAGAAATTTGAGCGTTCAAGTTCTAGTTGTTCAGAATCACACATGCAATAGTGGCAGTAATGTTTTGTAAATGTGCATGGACTAATTAAAGATTGTTGCTCAAGAAGACACCATAGAGGAGCATCATTTTATTTTCAATCTACATGTACGTGCATGGAGACTATCTGTGCCTAATTATTCAGACGGGACCCTTCCAATGTGTATCAATCTCGTACAGTCAGGTTGGCAGACTATTATATTTCAGTTAAGCAAGCATCAGTATCTAATATTCTGCACATGTACGTCTTACCGCAAATAAGACTAATTAGGAATCCCGTGCCAAGTGGGGCAGTTATTAATATGACTGTAACCGAAATATTTTAATCCATTACACGCTGATGACAGCTGTACTCATCCTTTCTTAGCTCAGCTTACTTGTCAGCTGAGCTTACCTGACGATCTTCCCTATGTCGTCAACAAATTCACATTCTACAAAACCGTTTGCCAGGTCCATCTCAAACTATCTGGAGTTTTACCTTGGGTGAGTTACTACCATATTTTGTCAAATGTTTATGCCCCATCCACTTTTTTCAAACATAAATTTATGTGTTTTTTATAAGCAAAATATTTTAATAAATCTTCTCCGAAACCGCTTACTCAATCACTTCGAAATTGCATTGACACTTTTGATGACCCCTAGAAACAAGGTTGTTAAACAGATGGCGCTGCGATTTTTTACAATTTTTTTTTTCACGAGCCTTTGCGCGGTTTTGGTACTTTTAACTTCTTCCAAAACATTACTCAGACTGTACTGAAACTTGGTGGAAATGTACCTACCTCGTGGAAGGGTAAAAAAGTTGTTCACTAGGTGGCAATAATCCATTGCTTCCATCTTTTTTGGGGGGGGGTGTTTTTTTTGTGTTTTTTTTGTTTTTGTTTTTGTTTTTTTGTTTTTGCTTTGTTTCTTTTTTGATTAGGACACCTCTTGGTGAATGCATACATTTCTGTTGCTCACTAGTAAGTCAAAGGGGATTGCAATGATAATTCGGACTTTCGACTTTCAATCACAAACCGTAGGTCAGATCTACTTCAAACTTTGTCGGGATGTACCTTGGATATGTCTCTACTATATTTTTACAAATGATTTTGTTCCAGCGATTTATTTATTTCATGTTTTCAGTTCTTTAATTCTTGTGCATTTTTGGGAAAAGCATTGAAACATCTCTAAATTTGCTTGGCCAATTGCAAATCCCATATGTCGGCTTAAGTCTGAGTAATGCTGGATCTGAAGTGCCTGGTTGTAATCAAACACGAATAGGAAAGTTACATATGCAATTATTTTGTTGTTCTATTTTGGACCTTGAATAACCTGGAATGGTCAGGTTGACTTATTGGCATATTTGCAGGTCAAGAGTGGAGCCCATGCCTTTGGGTACTATTGAATACTTATTAGAAAAGCACACATGGGATTTATTTTTGTTTGTCTGTGACCTTGAGTGACCATAAAAGGTCAAACTGGCAAGTTTGCTTATACCTTGGGAACAGTTTTCCCGCCGATTTTTTATTTAGAAGCAGACGCTTGTATGAGTGAAGATGATATTGCAGAGGGTGTTGAAGTTCTTCAACAAAGGTGACCTTGATGTAAGTCTGAACGCCACAGGACCACTTAAGTCCGTGCATATAAAGTCAGCTCTGCACAGTACTGTTACAGTCCTGTGCATAGCTGGCTTCAGATGCAGTACAAGTCTATCAGACTACCTTGCGCGGCGGAACTTCACCCGAATGCGCCCAATTAACGAGGATGAAATCCCATGGATGTTAACCTGGACATGTTACTGTGCAACTGGAAATACGCATTAACCTCCCTATTATCGTGGGAAATGACCTGTTAAAGTGTCAGTCAAGGCACCTCATCAAATAACTGGTATCGTCTCTATATCGGGGAATGATAATAATAATAATGATGATGATGATGATGATGATGATGATGATGATGATACTACTACTACTACTACTACTACTACTACTACTACTACTACTAATAATAATAATAAATCCGCCAGCTGCATACATGCTAGTTGCTGTGGAGAAACTCCCATCAGACAGCATTAAAACCTCAATGATTCACTTCTATTAAGTTTTATGGGAACCGTTCTGTTCAGTGAAGCCAACAAATTTGTGGTGTGCCCCTACGTCTCTAAGACAAACGATTTTTCATTTCATGGCATCGTTTTTGTATCCAATTAACTATGCTCACTGTCAGATATTTCAGCTACTATGCAGGAACGATTTCATCATTCAGACACAAAGGCCATGCCGACCATATATTATGTGTAAAGTGCAGTAAGAGATATACACCACTCCCCTCCCCCTCTTCGCAAAAAAAAAAAAAAAAAAAAAAAAAAAAACCAACACAAAAGTGTACAAAAGATTCATGTGCCACGATATTGCCTGTGATTAATTACACCTTTCTCTCTGAAATATAGTTTTCGCAACACTTTTTGCTGTGAAAAAATCTCAAATTATTTGAGCGCAAGCGATACTGGCCCTTTTTCGAGAGTGGTATATCTTATCTTAGTCAATGACTCTCAGGAACAAAGTTTGTGCTTCCCGAGGGAAGTAGTAAGGTCAATTGATGCAGCATGAGCAAGGGTTATGCTTTCATCAGACAAGTAACATATATCAGTGTATATCATGCACTGAATACTGCACCATTATAAAATCATCGACGCTCTCTCGTGCGAAAGCTATAAAACGCGCGATCACGGCTTAGTTATACTACTATACTGATTTTATTTTTTCATTTTGTGCTTTAAACTACAGAGTCTTCCAACAGCTGGGTCATCATTAAAAATTAAAAAACAAAACAAAACAAAAAACAAAGACAAAAAAAACAGAACAAAAAGCAAAACAAACCTAAACAGCCCAAAACAAACTAACAAGAACAAGCAAACAAACAAACCGCCAAAGAAACAAAAGATACAAAAAGAAAAAAATAAGAAAAAAAACCAGGTGCCTTGATCATTAATTCTCGGTGGGATATGGATGAACCACACCAACTGTCCTCTAATGCTAATAGACCTTTTAACAAGGTGATTTGAGTCAACAATTTACCCGTCATACGCACTGTACACAATCAGAACGGAGGCAATGTTATAATTTGGGCATTATCGCTTAATATGTCGCGGAATAACCTTTGGCAACTGACCTATTTGCCTGAGAATGAATTACAGATAGCATTGTATCCAATACCTTTGAGCATACATTTCCCTCACAACAGAGCAATGACGCGCAGATATGAACGCGCGCCGCAAAAATCAAGCACCGGCTTTCTGTCGCACATGGCAGAGGGCCTTACTATCATGGTGGCTTCCATCGCGCATTTATATAGTACTGTCCACAATGTATGTCGGAAATAACCATGCCTCCATATTCTCTGTGCAGAGTGGTTTATTTAAATTATTTTTACGCCAACACCTGACATATTAACGTCTACCTAGATTAGATACCATGGGGACACAGTAGTCTTGCTATTTTTTCTATCTGTCTTCGTCCATTCCGCAAAAAGCAACCGATAAATTGTCATTTTCATGCCGTTTCATCCACCAGTCTCATTAAACTATACTTTGAAAATTCATTTTCATTTACTTAATGAAGGCTGACAGAAGAATTTAATTCAATTGGTGAGAAAAGTACAAAGGATTATTGATTGATACCTTGGGCATGAATGGAGAAGGGTTCAAAAATATCAAAACATGTCACTGTAATATCTAAAATTCTGAACCAAGATCAACTAAATTTTAGCTGTTTCCGTGTCTAAAAAATCCTGCTTGGCACACAGAGTACCTTTTAAGCTCCATTGACTCTTTCATTCCCAATGTCCACAAAGGTTGGTATGCTGTAAATTAGCCTAACGATATTAGCTTTATATTTTTCATGAACCAAACTTTTATTCCATTACCGGCATGCGTGCAGTTGCAGAGCCCATAAGAATGGTCCAGGCCAGCGGTGTGTCCAAATCGCGCGGAAAAAATTGTTTGCTTGTGCAAACCTTGGCATTCAAAGAGTTGATGACCAGTTGTAATTGACCCATTCTACGGGTAGCGGTATGGGCGTTTACTGTGTTTTCAGGTAATGATGAAAGACAAAGAAAATTTGCCTATTTTTTTTTTTGTTTTTTGTTTTTTGTTTGTTTTTTGTTTTTTTGTTTTGTTATTGTTTTTGGGGTTTTTTTCGTTTTTTTTTTTTTTGTTTTGCTTTGACGTTTTGTTTGGGTTTGGGTTTTTTGTGTGTTTCTCTTCACAAGAATATTTGACCTGAGGACGATCAAATCTGGCATGTCTAATTGGTATTAAAATGCGAACACCTGGGCTGTCGATATATTCCAAAGGTACGTATTTCATGTATACAGATTTTCATTGTTTTAGTATATCAGGTAAGTAGCTGGAGTTTTTTAATTTCACCGTACTGGTCAAACATGTTAAACCTATGTAGCATTCCATTTCCGTTTTGTTTTTGTTTTTACTTATCTGTGTTAGCAGCAAAGTACAAGCAAAAAAATATTTACATGATGATATGGAGTGAGTTACATTGTATTGTTCCAATTAAAATTATCACATTTGTCTTTTGCCTTGCCTCCAAAGCAGACCCAAGCTACATATTTTGCATACTACGCTGGGCCATGCTTTGCTACCTTACGATAGGATGGGGGAAATTACACGGAACTTGGTCTGCTTTGCAGGCAATTTTTTGCCAGGCTGTTTCTAATTTCTAAATTCTAATTTGGCACATATATGTATACATTTTATCATGCTCAGTACTTTCACTCCCATCTTTCCTATATGAAAGAGGGTCAATGAGAAATTAAAGCAGATGATATATTAAAAACATGCTCTTAAGTGTAACCAGTTTTCATGGAGAAGGATTAATTCTTTCCCCTTTTCCCTTGAATTAAGACTCAGCTAGCAGCTTTCATTTTATCTTGATAGGTCTCACCCACAATTCTCATTCAAATCTTATTTTATATCTGTTCAAATAAGAGACATTCATATTTACCTGTGATTCTGCTCACTTCCCGTGTTGCCAGGGCAACAGACTGATGCGTCCACCATAATCAGGGCAGATTTGTATCATAGACTACATAAACATGCAGATATAACACTTTTTCAAGCACAAGAGAGCTCATTTCTAATCAATTTAGGCATCTTTTATCTTTCAAATGTATGTTAAAACATTGTCTTCAGATTATTATGTGTTCTTTTTGTTTATTTTATTGAGCAAGTACTTTTTACCATTCTAAATATATGGATCTGCCCTGATGCAGGTGGCTCCCTCTTTTGCTCATTAGCTGTTAGAGTAGGACCGCATCTGAATATGAATACATCCTATTAAGCAATCATTGAAGCAGTAGATGTCTGTCCACTGGCCGATTTTCTAGGGGGGGGGGGTAGTTTAAGGGGAAAAGTGTTTCGAATGATGCACCATAAGGTGCATCGATACAGACGAAGGAAAAGCTTTGAGCACACGACTGATGCTTTCCGCGTACAAACTGCAGCAAACAGTTTACCGAGAGCCGGCCTTGATTGTTCTGCGGCTAACACAGATCCAGACAAGAACAACGGGCGTTGAACCACCGCAGCACGCTCCATAAATCTCCCGGCCCATCTCGATTATACAGGCGCCAATTATTGCATTTAAATAGTGGTATTAACTCTAGCTTGTCCAAAATAAAAGTGAGTCAAGAACATTCATTGGTTAAAAATAAAAATGCACGTTACCTAACCTCTCCCGACCAAAGATGTTAAATGACCGTTGTAACATTGGGAAAACAACGTTTTCTTTCAAGACATTATAAACAGGACTCTCTTTTGTAGTCATTTGATGAAGCACACGACAGTTTTATTGCAGATTAACAATTCGTCCAGGGAAGAGAAGGATAGAAATGAATTGCTGCCCTGGGAGGATTATATATTTTGGTGGCGGCCATGCGCGTATAACCCATATCCTTATACTGTCAACAGTTTTCTTGTTGGCTGTTTTCATCCAGACCACGCTGCTTTAGCGGCCATTTTGATTTTCTGCTGCCATTTAATGGCACCGAGCGAAGAGAAGAACGTCTTTTTTTGCAAGCGACGATTTAGAAGTCAAAAGGACTTCTAAAAAGCAGGAAAGGGTTAAGTTTACTTGGCGTTACTGTCAGGAATTCGTCGGAGGTAATCCAATAATCATCCATTTTACCGTTCATCTGTAGCCCACGCCTGGCTTAGTAGAGCAGCCCCAAGAGAGTCGGAGTTCGTTGATATTGTAAAATACAAAGCTTGCTATAAACACTTAATTGATAGCAATTGTCTTGGTATAACATCCGCTTGACCTGCGCCAGTATAGGTCCATATAAAGTACTTTACACACACACACACACACACACACACACACACACACACACACAAACAAACACACGCACGCACGCACGCGCGCGCACACACATACACATTTCAAGTATGTGTGTATTTTTGTGTGCGTGTGTATGTGTGTGTGTTTGTGTGTGTGCAGCCTCTGAGTGATGATACCTTAGAAGACCAGGTTAGGGGTTTACGGAGGCCTTCAGATATATTAGATATATTGCCATATGTTAAATGATATCTCTATGATTGAAAGCTATAATACCTGCTAGTTGGCAATGCATTCTATTTCAACTTTACAGTATGAACAAAAAAATACCACAATAATAAAACAAGATGAGCCAGGAACTTCCTTATGGCTCTAGTCTATAAACACGCGTAATTATTTTGGAAAAAGACTTGTGAGATAAACAAAAAAAATACTCGTAAAAAAAGAAATTAACCAGACATAATTACACCAGACATGTAAAAATTGCTGGCCATTTTCAGCCAACTAGCTTAAGATGCCAAGGCCCTTTGAGATATTTTAAGTCGTTAAAATAACGTCCTACAAAGTTGAAATAAGTTAGCGTATAATTGCTGAACGTCAACACCCCTAGTGTGCAGTCATACATCTTGCTTTAAACGAACATCCGCATTTCCAGCTTTGGATGCCCAGTTGGTCATGAAAAATCTCCTCGCCTATTTTAATGACATTGGCCTGTTCCATTTATTCCTGAATCCTAATTTTTCCAATCAAGATAATTCCTTCTGTGGCCCAAGTCTGCGTCAACAGGCCTGCAGACTTCCCATAAACTCATTATTATTATTATTATTATTATTATTATTATTATTATTATTATTATTATTATTATTATTATTATTATTATTATTATTATTATTATTATTATTATTATTATTATTATTATTATTATCATCGTTGTCATTATCATCATTATCATTATTATTATTATTATTATTATTATTATTATTATTATTATCATTATATTCTGTCTACGAGGATTATTGCTAGAGGCTCCATTTAATTTTGGAAGCCATCAAAAGGAGAAACAAGCACGCTAGCTTACCATAGTGCAAATATAAACTAATTAAGTTTATCAAATGATCTTATTTCTATTCTTTTCTTTTTTTATTGTCATCCGTCATCTTTGACATTTAAAACAGCATCTTTTGCCTAATTACGTTATTGTCCATTTTGATTTGATATCCATCGGCATCATTTTAATATAAATTAAAATTGTGTATATTTTTCGACGTGAAGTTTGACAGAGATTTCTCAAGTGCTTGGTTTAAGGAAACTGGCTGCAGCCAGCAGAACTTAGAAGAGACCTAGATTGAGACGGAGCAGAGAGGACAAGCTGACAGTCAAATCCTCAGTCTGTTCAAAGGTATTTCATCACAGGCCCACCTTTGACAGTAATAACGCATTAGATATTCCAAAACCCATCCCAAAGAGGCAGGTAATTATAGGTCCATTAAAGACCCGCAGCACACAGATGATTAATTGAGGTCGGGTCAAATGAAACCATACGACGAAACCCGTGAAGTCCAGGCTGTGTCTAAACATTGCTAGTCACTATGCGTATATTTGTAAGCATCCCATTCGAGTGCTCAAGACGCCTCCTGTGAGAATCGGGCTCTGCCACGAATACTGTGCAGATACCAGAGATAGCCCCGAGGGACCAAACACGGCTTCAACTTTGACTTGATTGTTAGTGCAGGGGCATTCGAGAGAGCAGGAGCGTGAAGGTTCCCAGGGCCAAATTGTGTTGACCGGTACAAATTCCCAGGAGGACCGCCGACAAATGACAAAATCGTACCTGTGCGACCGTGAACTACTAATATGCTGAGATGCTTCCAAACACTATGTCCAGGGTAATGAGGTCATTGGCCCATCACATCCAATTACATCTACCATTCGTCAGCTTATTTTTGGCTAATTTACCACCCATGGAATGTAAGAATTTTTTGTTGTTGCTTGGCCAGTCACCGAATTATAGCTTGTCTGCCCTTTTTGTGTTCGTGCATGTTCGCAAGACAGTCATGTCCCTCTGGAACACAGACCCGTTGAGATGCCAACGTACCCAATCAATGCTTTTATCCAGCAAATGTTAGTCTGAATGCTGAACAAATAAAACATTCGGAGAACATACTTAATTGCAGGCTTGTTTACTTTATACGAAACATACCAGCAGTAACTGATTTAAATTTCAAATATTTGATACTGTGATACCATATTTGGTATGACTTCACCGTTGGCTGTATCCAAGAAATAAGTAAGATGCTCTCCCAACAGTATAAGCGACATTTATGCATAAAAATAGCACGATGATCCAAAGGATCTATGTCCCCCACCAGGCCATATTTTCTTAAGACTGCAACACTGCATGTGTGGTTTAAAATTCAGAGAAAAGTATCTGTTCACATGATATTCCATGGTATAAATACCATGCTGCACTAATAAGGTCTGGTCAACGCATGTGCGATGATCCACATACCTTTAATAAAATGTATGTATGATACGGTACAGATTGTTTATGCTTTAAAGTCACATTTGGCGGCTCTGTAAGATTCTGGTGCTGGTACAGGGATGCAAACTGTCCCTCATCATATGGGGCAGCCCCTGAAATTTGCAGACATTTTTATCAATTCACGGCATGTGTCCCTCATCTGAACTAAGTATTTACGTTTATATTCTTTGTTAATTATTTTGTGTTCCTGATGGTCTTGACTATTTGGCCCTGAAATGACAATTTGAATGTTGGCATCCGTACTGGTGACCTTGGAAAAGGTCAAGGCCAACGCGAAATAACCCTTCTCATGGCCACCACAGGATGCACTATCGTGTACTAACTGCCTATATCCTTACAATTTCTATGTCTCCCTTTGCCACCCACCTGGCGAGGGACAAAATATATTTAATTGTGAAATCGAAATTTTATCCTATGAACAGTAAAATAGCCCCATCTTATTTACAGTGTTTTACACTGGACTGTGAAAACACAATTCCCTGTGATTCGTGAAAGGGATCTACCGTGACTTGCAGAGTCCGACCCCACGCATGTGATAACGGTCCACCTGGGCTTACATTTCATTCCAGCCAAGTTTATAACTATCTGCACGTCGTGTACGCCCACTTGCTTCACGGAGAATACCCACGATAAGTTATGCTTTTTTTTTACATTGACATCTTTTTCCAGTTCAAACTGTTATGGGCATAGGACAGATTGACCCTTTGAAACATTCTCCGCAGAACAAAAAGATGATACGTTGCGGGTGAACTTAAATTCGAGATGGCTTTTTTTTTGCGTCGGTTCTAATCCCAGGAGAACCAAGCAGTACGCAGCCGATAAATCCTGGATGGCATGTTGGCCTCCCGCAACGGTTCTCCTTCGAGGACAATCATTTGAGTCCTCGAATGTATCTGAATGAAATTTTGAATACCGAGATTCTCTCCTAGGAAGACCGAGGTCAAAAGCGAGGATATAAATCAAGAAACTGTCATTTGTACCAGGTCGAGTAGTTGTATTTGGAGGACAGCTCCCTTGTATGAGTATGCGAACTGGTGACGGTTGAATGCTGGCCCCTTTCCTTTGCAAAACCTTGATTCAAACGGTTTAATTATGAATTTACCATAGTCTTGATTGTCTTAAACTATTTGCAGTTGTGGTTCAAGAAATTATTCTTCCGTACAGCCAAATTATGCCCGGAAGAAAAGATATTGACTGAAAGCGGAAACAGGTCGTTTTCTTCGTGTTCAAAATATAATGAGCCTCTGGATTAAACTGAGAATTAAGTTTCCTTCAAAATCAAATGCCTCGCTGAAAAGTTGCCAGATATGATTTTAAGTGCATGTGTGTCTATTTTTCTTCCGCAATTTAGCCTATGATAGGAGAATAGAGAGGTGGGTTTTAGCTATGTGTTATTGTATGTAGTGACCAATTCCAACTACGCCAGGGTCGTGCACTGTCCGCGTTGAACGTCAGCGTCCCAAGCCGGTCAGCATGTTGCCTTTACCTGAGCTACCACAAACTTCAGATCTATCTGCCCCGTTGTCTGTATCAACTGGTGGTAATCTTGCTGCATCTATTTTTACACAATTTATTTGACGGTATGTTTGCCGGCACTGATTATGCAGACAATGCGAGCATCCATGTGCACATCAAAACGCTGAGACTTTCCACTGATCAGGGAAATGTAACTGAGTGAACAGGCTTCCGCCAGAAGTTGTGTCGGATTTCTTTATTGACATTTTATATTCATGCGCGCTAATGTACAACAACAAAAAATCCTGATTTAAGTTGTTTTTCAGTGTTAAAATCGCTATATTTGTGTTATTTTATGTTGAAATTTAATAATTTATCCATGTGTCCTTGTGGGAGAAATACGAACAAGCACTCCCCTGTTTTTAGTGTTTGAACACAATGCTCTTGAGCGCAGAAGAATTTTGTTCATACAGTAAACACCGGTCGTGGTGGTTTGTCTATGTAAACTTTGGGCAAAAGATGTGATGCAAAAAGAGCACAAAGGCATAAATGAAGCTAACCGCATCAGGTATGGCGACGGACAATCAATACCTGTGTCTGAAGGAGTTTTGCAAAGTTACAACTACCAACGTATCACTCTTGAAATGGATCAGTGGGAAAAAAATGTAAAGGAAACAGAAAGGCGAAAGCTTGTAGATAAACATAGGGGATAACTCCAGCTTTCACGATTCATGATCACAAAGAGAGAAGAAAATATTATTATCATCATCATCATCATCATCATCATCCTCCTCCTCCTCCTCCTCATCATCATCATTAAACATGGTGCACATAATATCCAGCTGGATGTAAAAAGTCCACGTATCCCTTCTGAACAACACGTGACTTGTCCTTCATTTCCCACGCATGTACGGCAGGTAAATTGTATTGGCGGTCCGTCGTTGTAAATTAAGGAGCGATTGGCATGATCTGTCACTTATCTGTAGATCCACAAAGAGGAGATTGCTTGATCATTCCTCTAGGCATTGCGTTCTGTCAGCTTGAATCTAAACATGTGGGACAAATGTTGATCTCCAGTTAAAAGCGGATCACCTGACATTGTCCTGTACCTATCGTCTAATCGCATTTAAAGTAGAGCTACGGTGTTCAATGTAAATGCCTGGGGAGAAATCCCGTAAATATCAAGCAAGAGAGCCGGGACTAATGCATCATTATTTCACTGTTTTAAATGTCAGAATTGTTTATTTAAAATTTGAAGGGGACCATTCGCAAAGCAATTTTTGCCTGAAACTTTTTTTGTATATTCTTATCAACGCATAAAAGAACATGCAGGCGTATCACTTTGTCAGGCACAGCCTAATCCCAAGAGTAAAGGCTTAAATGTCTTGCGTATCCTAAATGTGACATTGATGTCGTTAAATTGTGGATGTTTTTCACCTTCTGAATAAAGAGCATGCAAAAAGTTTAGGTAAAAGTTCAATCAAGTAAATGGACAAACCTGGACATGTCTGTCTAAATGGCATTGGAGTGGTCTGAGTGAAATTTTTGGAAGAGGTACAAATTGGATCACTTTGCTGAAATAAATTGAGCTTTCGTTTAATGAATCGTGGCCGTCATGTTATTCATTTGTGATTCGGCGACGCAATTGAAAATATACCATCATCGTCTAGCATTAGGATGCTGCTTTATGCAACTTCATCGTGTATACAGACATGTCACAATCACCCAGTATAATAAAATATAACATAATCAGTGATAAACAGATTAGATGTAGATAACAGGAACAATTGACACACTATGCAGGATGCCATGCATTTTAACGGTAAAATGAAGTCTGGCGGTAAAGGCGTCATGTTTTCAAAGTTGTTTTCGACGAAATGGTAGGTGATTAAGCGCTAGACTTTTGACACTTTACACGAAACACCAAGCGCGTATTCTAGCAAAAGAGCTTACACTTAACGATACCCGCTGTAACCACATTGCATACGTAATACCCATCCCACAGCCACACTTCTTTGAAAATCAGGTACTACATTTTCCATAAAAAACAATTCACCATCAACAACGGTTACGTTAATACTTTACATGCAAGCTTTATTAAAGTAAGAGACTCAAAAATCACCTTTTGTCGCTCACGTAGTTACAGATTTTGCATGTAAGGCTACAAAATAACAAAATTAGCTGTTCCTACAAAAGAAAATAGAGACTGAAACTTTATAGAAGCGTAGCTGAAAAATAAATTGATTTGACTGTATAATGTTGGTACACGATCGTATTATTTTTAGTTAGAGATTCAATCCCCGAGTATATGCTCACTCTTTGACAGGATATGTTATTGTCTTCTATCATAATCCTTGTTAAATATGTAGGATAAAAAACAAAAACATAAACAAAACAAAAACATAAACAAAACAAAAACATAAACAAAACAAAACAAAAACAAAAACGAAGACAAAAAAAATATCAGTTTATTGGCTTGAGGTACTTAGTGCGTGGCCACCAGCAAAACTGCTTTGGAACATTGTGTTCACGTAGAGCTACAAATGATTAAGCCAGCCAAAAAGCCAAATAGACAAACATATGAACCGGTCGTTAAAGTGCAGGAACTCACAAAACTTCATGAAGGCTGCACAATCGAGGCGTATTATGTATGCGCCCCTTCTCTGGCCAGTGTGCAAGCTCAACGTTAATTTAATTGACACGAGTCAAGAACCGAGGTCTGGGTGTTGAAATAACACGCATCAGGTTCTACATATCAATGAAGCCAGAGCTTATTTAGCTGCTTCCCACGTGTTCTGTGGGGAGGGGGGATTTTTCTGATGTTCGTTTCCCTCGAAACTTTATTACCCGCTGCCTTCTTAAAGAATCATCCATTATTCTGGTAGAACATTCTTTGAAAAGTTAATTAGTGTGATGTACTCGCCACTATCTGTCCAGGCCAATTTCAATAAAAATCCATCTCCTGTTCCATGTAAACATGTTATTACAACATCCGGCAAATCCCAAACGACATCGCCTGTAGCATGCCGAAATAAAGTGCTATCCCTTCACGTTGAGATCGAGTCAGCGGTTTCATTCATCGCGCACCCCAGGTGCATCCAGAGTTCATTGGGGAAAACCATCTAAATGTGACATGCTACGGAAGGTTCATCAAATGTGACTTTATTCAAAATATATTGTGAAAGCAGTTATATTTAAGAAGCAGATGACATTTGAAGCTACTGGACGCTGTCCGCGGATTCCAGCGGAAATTGCTTGCTACAGCGTCGTTCTGATAGAGCCCACTACAATATTTCATTCGCAGCACTTCCATGAGCCCACAATCTCCCTCATTTTACCCACTCAAACGGGACAAAAGAGCCTGGACATCTGATAATTTAACTTATATAATATGTCGTCAACAAAAACATTTGCATGAGAAATAAATATGAAACCGAACTGGATACCGTTATGCTATTTTCAGGTCAACAGCTTTCGTCAGTGCGGTTTGGACGCTAGGTTGCTCAAACAGTCTTATTCGATGTCGATCATTTTACCGACTGCCCTTGTCAATGAAATAGACTTCAAATAATTCCCATTGCGTCTGCTGCTACTACCACTACAACTAGTACCACCATTGCTATATTGGCAATAGCAGTTGCAGTAATAGCAGCAGGAGTACTAGTATGGTAGTTTAAAATTAAGAAACGGACTGATTTCCATTTGAAGAATTTTGACCAAATATTGACACCGTCCGTCAATGCCAGCCATTGAGAGTCAAAAAAAAAAAATAGTTCCATAAAAAGGACAGAACATGTGACTTGTCATGTGTTTGTGAATTTATGTGGGTTACATCGGCTAAAGATTGAGTGCAACCTCAATGAATAGAAGGACTCTCCGTTGACGTGTAGCATTCATGCGGGAAAAGGCGGTTCATCCTCTTTAGACTTTACAGAAAAATATGAAGTTTATACAGCTGTCTACCCAACTGACACCAATATGGCTGGGTAAATCCTAAACAGTGTGTACTCAAAACTTCACAATGACACCACCATTGTCTTAACCCTCTGACGTAGGCATTGCTACATCCAATTTGGTGGCCATGTTCGACTTTGCACACATTTTATTCTCAGGGGTCTTCCCGAAAACGTGGCTGAAGCAAATGAAAGCGTAAGATGCACATAAAATGCGAAGGCCGACGACATTTGAAAATACAGTTCCTTGCGCACAGAGTGGTGCAAAAAAGCCAAAAGCAAATATCAAGCAATTTTTAGAACGAAGTCATTTAGTTTCCACCCTGGCGTCCAATGTTCATTAATAAATTCAGCGTGTATACGGCAAAATGGATTACATCAAATACACATACAGATAACATTATGTTTTCTCAGTGGTTGTCATATATTCATGAAGAACATATTGTATACTTAGGCATATTGATACTCTCCGGGTGTCCGCGGAGAATGCTTATTTTTACAGGAACATGCCCACTGTGTTTTGTGCTGGCGTTGCCTCCATTTGCTAATTGGTCTGCTTGGCATAGTGCATCCACTCTCTATCTAATCCATGGCCTCTCATTTTACATGTGCTATCATATATCGCCCTCTATTAGTCATATCGACATTTTTTTCCATCGGCCGAGTTCATCAACCCAGCAAATTCTGCGTCTACCATACTTATACCCCGTGATCTAGGGCCCGTATTTTAAACCCATATAGGTCACTAAAACTGTGCCTTCTTTTTTCTGTTATCATTCCTGCTTCGAATTATCTTTTCAATTTCATCCAAGTTCATGCTCTGCAGGCTTATTTCAGTCTCTGTGGATAATTCCTGTAGTGGATATGGCATATGTCATACATTTGACTGTTTCCATCCATATCCGTTCAATCAACCAATCACACATTTCTGTGCCGTCTATTTCGGGTTGACTACGACAAATGCTCTCTGTTTGTATCTCAATTATTCACCGGTGGCGATGAGCAATGTTGCATTATACTGAATAAACTGGATTCAAACTTTCTAACAGTTAAGACAAAATGTTTCTGCCAATTTTACTGGGAATAATTGTTATGGGTGTACCAGGGTACAAGCAACGTCATCAATTATGTCCACTGATGAAGTTCGGTGTCGTCTTTCGTATGTTGGGATGCGCGTCATAATACATAATGTATTGAAGGAAAGCACCATAGTCTCCAAACTGGGCGAAGGTTTGATCTAGCCATGGAGGAATGGGCTAGCTTTTCTCATCCAACTTCCAAGATCAAGCTAAGTTCGACCTTTTAGCATATTCATAGCTTTAATGTCTTGTTTACATCTGGAAGCAAAAGAGTAAATATCACTAGCAAGGAAAAATGACGAAATGAAGTTGAGCGTTACTAGATTGACCAGTGCAAAATATACCCATGCCAAACATTTGCATCCGAAATCATGACAACGTTCAGTTGTATTGGGCAGGCAGCTCTGTCAGGTAGCCATTTTGACCGTTCAGAAATTCCATAACGCAACTGTGATGACGTACTTGCTGCCCCTTCAAAATACTGAGTCACATATTCCATAGATTACAAAGCATCCATATCACCTTGCTGACTTACTTGTTAACGCATCTCCTCTGAAAGAGCTATTGGAAACAGATCTAAAGTTACTAGTAGTTTAAAATATGATCATCCTCTTTTATTTCTGCTGTGTTGCACTGTCATATAGTGTTCCTAAGTGAACTATAACAGCTGAACTCATTAGATAATTTCCCAGAATTTAATAACAATTTTAAGGAGCGTGACTTGGGCGGTCAACAACCAGAGTGCGCCCAGTGAATCTATTTAATCCAATCATATAAGTTGGCCGGGTAAGATTAGATCCTTAAAAACTAACTGTTGGATGCAAAATAAGCTCTTTTTCTACTCTGTTACCTCATCGTCAATGCCCTGTTCCTCTGCTTCTGCGCCCGATGTGCAAGTGTACGTATTTTACATATGTCATTGCTCATAATTTATTAATTTATTTTCTTACTTTCATTGAAATTGGTTTATGAAAAGCACATTATTTAAATCAAGTACACGTGACGTTTGAAACCACTTGTCCTAGTCTACAAGTGTGCTGGGGCAAGAGTTAATTGGGGAGGTATATAAACTCAGAACGATAATGATATTGACGCAAGATGCCATGGTATCATGTAACGATTAATATGGAGCTATAACTACCGTTTTGATATGGAAACAAACTTTCTTACTCACAAACATGAAATAATAAACATGAGATTATTTCATTTATGAGCGTGAAGCACCTATCAAAGCTTCTGGAATTCTAACATGTCTCTATGCTCATACATATAGTATACCCGGCCATGCATCGAAACTCTGCATTTCCAATTTAATCAAAATCATTGCAAATAATTCATAATTTTTTCTTTATTTTTGTGTTCAAGATGCCAAAGATAAAAGTAGGACACATTTAAAATTAATTATTTTTTCAGCCAGTTTGGGGGTAGGAAGGGTAGCTGCTCCCATTTTTCTCGAAAATAGCTATTGCATCCGGGTATTTTACCCATGTGTAGCAATGCAATTAAACGAAGACTTTGCCTTTCTTTGAACTGATGTTTAAGGTTTCAACTCCAACAGTGCTAGAGATGCTTGGAAAGATGTCTTACTGCAATTTTGAATCTCTTTTATTACAAGCAAATGACAAATTGCTTGGAATTAGTATAACTACGGGACGTGGTACCGTAAGTCTGCATAACTCATGTGAAATATATTATAAATTTTTAAATCAATAAATGTTTCGTTTGGCATTTTGGCTCACCAAACAAAACAATCAATCGATTGGTCAGTCAATCAGCTTATCAATCAATATATCTTGCAATGATATATTGTGGTTTGAGTCAAAAGCTTCTGCCATCGCGATTTGGATGTATCGGGGAGAGGGAAGCTGTTTACCCGCAGCAACACGCGTAACGATGTGACGATTGGTAAAAGACCTGAGGGTATTTCTATGAAATGCTTTTCTATGAGGAATTTGAATATCATAATAATAAAGATCATGATAATGATGATGATGATGATGATGATACTTATGATGACGAAGACGACAATGATGATGGCTACAACGACGACGATAATGAAAACGACGAGGACGACGACGACGACGACGACGACGATGATGATGATGATGATGATGATGATGATGATGATGATGATGATGATGATGATGATGATGATGATGATGATGATGATGATGAGTTTTCTTTGTATAAGTGGACATGGAGGTCATGATGACATGGGTATTTGTAAAAAGTAACCAATCACGAACTGTCCCAGACTTAACAAACCTTGATAAAACAGCCGGTTTGAATCTTTGGACACCAAATGACAACAAATGCAGTGTATACATTCTCATGGCAACTTAAAATTATGTCTTGAACATTTTCAAAGTCCAGTTCCTTAATAATAAATTACGCTCTTAAAGGTATCACCTATAAAAATGTTTCTCACAGAAGCTCGAGAACACGTATGCCAAGACGGAATTGACAAGTTAAAGACGTTCGGTTTACTGGTCATTAGAATTTAGAAATCTCTGGTTTTTGGTGTGAACCAAGATATTGGCATTTGAAACAAAATGCAAGCAAAAAATTGGCATGTCACGGTGCTACTTTTGTCGCTAGATGGCGCTACATGTAAGGACTACAGAAATTTGATAGCAAACATTATATATGTGGGTAAAAGCAAAAAAAAAAAAAAAAAAAAAAAAAAAAAAATTAAGGATGCAAAAATATGCATAAAGTAACTCAATATGAGTGTATGCAACGTATATCAAGCCTTTTAATAACAAATATGATGACAAAACATGCTGGAATGTGACTTTAAATTCATCTCGTCTTGCAAAAATGTATAAGTGCTCACATTATTTTTTAAGTTTGAAATAGAAAAAATATTTGCAAATCCCTGAAAAATTGTAGGGGGTTTCCAAGATATGCACTGATTTCATTGATTAACAAAAAAAGATACCATACGGTGCTATTTTTTCCGCAATTGTACAAAGAATTCATGCATGTTGACTTACTTTGTTCTAAGTTCATAGGTACAAGGTATCCATTCATTGTCTAACTTCGATACCATATCAATATACATGTATGTAGGTTGAATAAACGGCAGTACGTCGTTAATTTTATATTCCAGTCATAATATATACTTTCGTAGTTTTACTGAGATGAGGCAAACATTTTAAGATTCTCTCCATAGTGCAATACAGCAATGTGGAAAAAGAGGTAAAAATAAGAATATCAAAATTATAGTTGCCTTAATACATTGTCGAATGGTAACACAGGCAGCACATTATCAAATATGCTTGTGCCACCTTTTGACGCGGGGGTATTACTGTGCCCACCCCCCCCCCCCCCCGTTGGGACAGCGTTTATGTAAAGTACACTGGCCAAGCCATATCGTTTTTCTGATTCTGTATTTTTTAAGGACAATGTTTTTTTTTATTCCTCGCATACAAGATTATCGGGTAGTACACTTAGTTCCACTATTCTTCGACCTTCGTCCCAGTTATAACTGTCAGTGTTTACATGTGCATGTGGCATTTGGGGGGGGGGGGGGGCGTGGCACTTTCGACGGTGGCTTGGTCAGCGTTCGCTGATTGTGTACATGCGTTTTGGTCTACTACTGCCGTGTTTCGACGTATTCTGCCTTGTTTTAAAGCATTTAGTCCTTTGTTTTGGCATTTGTTAACAAACCGCCCATTCTTTTCCCTTTTCACTCTTCGTAAACAATCCATATTTCTCAAACGGAACTGTGCAAAATAGGAAAAGCGAACAGCAGCTAGTGCAGGTATCGACAAATACAATGTACCAGCTCCAACTGTATTGAGGCATTGGACCATAAATGGTTGCGCATATCGCGGTGTACCGAACGTCTTTAACAGCTTTTCTAATTATGTGGGTTTTTTTAAGTTTGTTTGTTTTTCTTTTTGTTTTTTTTTTTCTTTTGTTTTTTGTGTTTTTTTTCCTTTGTTTTTTGTTTGTTTGTTTGGTTTTTTGTTTTGTTTTGGTCTTCTTGATTTTGTTTTTTGTTTTGTTTTGTTTTGTTCTGTTTTGTTTTGTTTTGTTTTATGAAGCGTCGGCAGGACCGTGATTAAATATGTTGACTAAAAATGGGAAAACTACAAAGAACGTTTTTGGCACAGAAAGGAAGAATTACACTACCACGTGCTGAGTTGCTAAGCTGGTTTCCTGACACTTCTCGACAATATTTGAAAAAAATCTACATTTCCTCGAGGATCGCTGTAGCTTTAAGTGAAATAAGATACCCTGTACGGGCCGTATATTTGTCCATGCGTTCACATCTATCTATCTATCTATCTATCTATCTATCTATCTATCTATCTATCTATCTATCTATCTATCTATCTATCTATCTATCTATCTATCTATCTATCTATCTATCTATCTATCTATCTATCTATCTATCTATCTATCTATCTATCTATCTATCTATCTATCTATCTATCTATCTATCTATCTATCTATCTATCTATCTATCTATCTATCTATCTATCTATCTATCTATCTATCTATCTATCTATCTATCTATCTATCTATCTATCTATCTATCTATCTATCTATCTGTCTCTCTGTCTGTCTGTCTGTCTGTCTGTCTATCTATCTGTCTATCTATCTATCTATCTCTCTCTATCTATCTATCTATCTATCCATCTATCTATCTAATCTATCTATCCATCCATCCATCTATTTATCTGTCTGTCTGTCTGTCTGTCTGTCTGTCTATCTATATGTCTGTCCATCCTTCCACCCACCCACCCATCCATCCATCCATCCATCTACCTATCTCTCTTTATCTATCTATTTATCTATCTATCTATCTATCTATCTATCTATCTATCGACCCATTTCTGTCTGTCTGCCTGATGATCGATTCTTGCACTCATCCATCTATTCAGTGTTTTTTCATTCATTCATTCATTCGTTCATTCTTTCATTCTGTCGGTCAATCATTAATGCTTTCTGTATGTGTCCAGTTACTCACACGTTTGAATCGTATATTTTTTATCTTTTTATGTAACTGGGGTAATGTGTCCCCATAATAGTATGCATCATGTTTACAAGAGTGAAACTGATACTGGTTTCCGTAACTATGAACTATAGTTCATTGCCCCTTTTGCAGGCAGAGTTTAGATCATTCATCGAATTTCCACATTCCCGTGCTAATTTATCTAAATAGGTAAAGATTTAGAATGCAAAAACTCTAAGTCATACTTATCTCAAGAGTGTGCATTACCTACTGGGAGCCCACGTGCACCTATAAACCACTTGCCAAAAACGTTTCCTGTTTTTGTTTCAACAAGAAATCATCTCAATAAAATATTTTGTGGCTCAGTTTTCACACACACACACACACACACACACACACACACACACACACACACATATATATATCAGTGTACATGCATTTTGATAATGACATGGCAGGCAGAAGTCGCAGCAGATAATATATTTTTGCCCCATTGCAAAGAAACCATGTGTGATTGATCGGAATCAATGGGGAAAGTAACCTGAGCCTCCTGTAAAGACCTGGAGGAGGAAACATATTCTTGAATCTTTGCATCTCAAATGCTGAAACTTTCAGTTATGGGTGGTGGCGTCAGCATTTTCAGCTGGGTTGTCTGGAACTGCACATATTTGCAAGACTCCAGAGCAACATACGGTTTCATACATTTTGTGTAGAGCCGAGAGTGGTACCCCAACCGACGCACTAAATGAAACCACGCCCATAGTCCCTAATTTTAAAATGATCTTAAAGGGCTTTCTTAACGCAAATGCTACAAAATTATGTCATTCCCCATTTTAAAAAAATCATGCTCCGACATTGTCTATTTCTAAATTGTACTGTGCTTATGTGGACCTTTAGATAGAGACAAAACTTTTAGTGCCACGTTCGACTAAGTCAACAACTTTCCTCGGCGTGCTTTTGGCAAAGTAACCTGGCCCGTTACTATGATCTTCTGCAGCTCTAGCCATGCTGGTATTTAGTTGCGCATGCGTGAGTTTAAAATACCTGCGGGAAACATTTACCCCGGGGATATCACAATTTTTATTAGATTATTTATTCCCGGTGTTGCAAAAGTGTAACCCCGTGATTTGTGAACCCGTTTGGCTTGCGATGATCAAGGTTTCGACCTGATTCTTGCTCGGAAACACATTTGGAAGTTCGAATCTAGTGGCAATGACTGATTGACCACCTATTACCGGCAGACATGTCAGCTAAAAAACTGATTCATCTACTGCAGACTCCAGAGGACACTATCATCAAATTTGCCAAATCTCGAGCAAAATCTCGAGCACGATTCAGCAGTGCTCAGAAGGAGAATCGGGCGACAGTTTCCTTGTCGAACAACCAGGCAAATGAAACCTTGAGAGATTTGCTAGGTGATATGAATGTTGATCCCATTCCTGATATTATCACTGATAACAGTGGTTTGACTTCGGAAACAGAGCCGGATTCATGGGACTGTAACAGTGTTATACTTACTGAGGATAAGGACTTATCTATAGTGCCGCATCACGGGCCCAGAGAAGAAAGAAAGCCCAAAGAAAAACAAAGTAAGTTCAACACTTTCAGCACATCTAGTGACGATTTGAAAACGTGAAGGCCTCGAGTAAACAGACAGAACTCTAAACATGCCCAACGAGTCTCAATGAGATTATGTAGTGCACTCTCTAACCGAGGTATTGCTAGTGCGAGAAGAGACTCAATTACATTTTTAAAACGAAAATATCAGAAAAAAACCCCAAAGCCTCAATTGAAAGATAAAGTATCAAATGAAAGAGGACGTGTTTCTCAAATGCATATTAAAACTGATGTTTGAGGTGCCAAGGGACAACCCCAAGCAAAACCCGGGTGCAACGTAGATCGACACCAAGTGCATTCCAAAAGACCATAGAAAAGCTGTGTCTAGCACTATTAACAGTGCTATTGTAAGCAACACAAGTGAGAAAAACGAAAACAAAGACTTGGTGAAATCAGCCAAAGCCCCAAAACTAAAAGTAAATAAGCAAGCAAGTTCCCAAGAGCCAGGAAGCTCCGGCCCTGTGTACTGACAGATGTCAGTTTCAGAGAAAACATAATGGTCTAAGTATGGTACGGTGCACAACAAGATGGACTGGTTCCATTATCCTTGTATTGGCGAACTGGAAGAAAACATTAGGGGGATCTGGAAGTATGATAAATGCAGGACTGTCTCACCGATGATCAAACAGCTGCACCTGGAAATGCAATCAACCCACCATACTTTGACCCGGGAGATCGGTGATCTCAAGCATTCACTCCAAAATATGTACAAAATAAACGGTGATCTAGTTGCTTTTAACGCCACAAAAACTGCTGAATGTCAAGAACTACACGGAGAGGACCAGGAATTACGCGGCAAACTTAGACAGACTGGCAACATGGAAAACAGTGTTGAACTGCGCATTGCTGTTTTGCAGACTGAGGCGATTGCAAATACACAAAATAACTCAGATAAAGACACGTGTCTTCTATATAGATAGCTCCATGATTAAAAAGGTAGACCAAGACAAGCTTGTAAACACACTTGCCAGTTCTAAGTCTAGGGTAAAAGTGAAGGATGTATATTACATGTTACTTGTTGTATCTGAGCATGTACAGTGTAACAGTATGGCAATTGTTGCATGAACAAATAACTGTAATGCCCCTCGCAGTGTACATGGTATTCTTAGAGATCACAAGCTTCTGCTCAAAGGTGCAAACGTTTTGACCAATGGGGGTACTGTAACCGTTTCCAGTGTACTGCCCAGGATTAACATGGACCGAGAAATTAGAGAACGCTTTGTAGGGTCTAATGCTGGCCTTCAGACCCTGTGTCAGGAGGAAGTTTGTAACTTCATAAACCAAGACAGTGGATTCAAGCTCCAAAACGGAGAAGTAAATGTAGGATTGTTTGATAAAGATCTTCTTCATGTCAACCCTCAGGGGCGAATCACTCTAGAACCAAACTTGGGTATCACGATCGAACCAGGAGTCCCCAGTTTTGTAAACGGGTGGCAGGGGGAATCAACGATTAAAAGGGAATAGTATTGGCGCAGGACGGGGGCCAGGTGGTTCTACCAATAACAAGGGCCAGAGAAACCAATCTGATAAGCGCTATGTGCACGTACAAAACCATAACAAAACCCACACAAAACAGTGATGCTCAGTCACCAAATGGTAGCCGCCCATCCCTTATCTACAACAATCATGGCATCGCCCGCACTATTCGTAACGAAGGCTCAAGTTAAAGTTAGAGTGGTAGGTGACCAAGTGGATACAGGTACGTCCGTGGTCTGTTTTATTTGCGGCGTTCCTGGACATACGAAATCCATATGCAGACATAAAGATGGACCCTAAGATCGTTTGTATCAATTGTGGCAAGGAAAATCCTGAATTGAAATATTTCACAGCATAAATTGGGGGCAAAGGAGTGAATGCCGGCAAGGTGTGTATGCACAAAACAAAACGTGTTCACAACAGGGGCGGGAAAAGTAAGAAAACAAATCATGTGATCAATTCAAGTCAACAGTTTTCCTTCACTTTTTATAACATGCAAAATATAGGAACCGTCAAATGGAGTGAATAAGGCATCTGCTTTAAAAATAATTCTTTTTCAGTTTATTCCATTTTTCATACTTTCAATCAAGAAGATGGCCCTATCCTGCGGGTTCATCCCGATTATTCGTGGTATGGTAAGCCTAGATCTCACAGATCTAAATTGTCTGGGGGCGGGCTAGCTTTCTACTTCATAACAAACATCTATCAATATGTGATGACAATTTATTAAACTCTACAACTGACGAATATGAAAGATAATGGCTAAGTGTAAAACTACAAACCTACAATAACCCTATTATGGTTGGAATAACATATTTTCCAAATGATGGCACTGTTCGAAATGAGAGTGAGAAATCTCGCTCAAGAAGTAAGGTATGTGTCCTGAAATCTAAAGGCATGCTTGCATTTTATTAGGTAATTTCAATGTCAGTCTTGACTGTTTTAGCCCCTCAAACAAGCACAGTCACAATGGCAACTTATTGAAACCCGTTGTAATTTCAAACAATACGACTGTGTTTAATTGCTCCGAACTGTGTCAAGGTAAAGACACATGGCAAGGAGGTCCACCGAAGTCTTCCGTTGATTATGTGATTGCTCCCTGGTTGGGATTTATGGACGTATCAAAGGCGTTTGATACGTTTAAGAGAGATCGTTTATTTATTCATTTATGGGGCAAAGGTTTGGAGACTTATCGTGGGTCTGTTCAGCAAAGTTGACAGCCAGGTAATTTTGGACCCTTCCAAAGCTCAAAGTATGAAGTTCTGTTTCACGGTGTTAAACAAGGGTGTGCTTTTCCCCGACTCTCTTGTCACATGTTATGTCTGATACGCTAGATGTACAAAACTTTTTTATCCGTTTAAACACTTCTGTATTTCATGCCACATCTACACTTTGGTATTCCGTTTAAAGAATCCTGTATCTCATGCCTCCTCTATGCTGACTATATCTGTCTGACGGATGAAAGTGAGGGATCCTTATAAAATGTTGGCTACTTGTACCAAGTTCGCCATTAAGTGGGATATGACATTTAATCATACAGAGTCAAAAGTCATGGTTCCTGGCAAAAGAGTCAACTGTGAGAAAATATGGAGACCGGGAAGTTCCTTTTTGGAAAAATGTTCTTTGTATAAATGTTTAGGTATCGTCTACTAGCAGTGATCAAGCAATATGGCCCATATAAAGACATATTTGAACACAAAATTGATCAAACTGTGGAATTATACGTGTGCAATTCTTTCCTCGCTTCAAACCATTTATCTGATTGAATTTGGAAACACCTTATGGGAAAGTGTAATTTTACCTTTATTATCACATGGCATTGTGGTGCAGATAAATAATACCAAGCGAAGTCTTTCTTTTTTTTTTTTTATCAATCCAGTTCTGAATAGCAAAGGCAATTCTGGATATCAGACATAATGCAGCGATTTCGGCTACTTTGGGAAAATTAGACTGGCTTACAATCGAATTAGTTCTGAGTTGAATGAGCATTAAATATTATATCGTGTGTTTAACGACTTACCAGAGACTCATCTTTGTTACGAGCTTTATGAAGACTCGGCACAAGTTTATCTCAGTGGTTCCAAAGTGGCCTTACCCTGTAGCTATGAGATACATAAAACACTAAGGAATGCCGGTTTGGATCTTAATTAAAAAAAGGGCTGGTTACAACCATATAAGAGATTGAGCCCTGATAGTTATAAAATCCTTTTTCCCCCAAAGATACTCACACAGCCATTCTCTCTGTTGGTATCGTACAATGAAAACATCTATATTTGAAAAATAGTAGCTTTTCAATACAAATTATTTCTATGCCTCACATGTAAAATTCACGGCACGCACGCGCTGTTTAATATGTAGTAATGAAAATTAACGTCGAAATGGAATTTGTGACTTTATGTTAATTGCGTGAAAATGGTAAAGAGGACGTTGTTCATTTTAAGTTATTAGGCCCTGACCGTAACTCCATAAGAATATCATGTTATACAGAATTAGAAAGTGAATTAAGAAAATGTTGAGCGGAAAATGTATGGACCCTTTATTGCAGCTCTTCTATTTTGGGTAAACTGGGTCTTTTATTAGGAAACTATGGGTACTCCTTTTGGTGACAACACGGGGGATCTATGTGAGCTTTGGTTGAGGCCTGGCGTTTTAGCGAGAGTTGCTTGAGCCGAACTAAAACCCATATTTGTTTTCCGTCCTCTCACGGGTTAGTGCACATGTCTGGTTGCATCCTTAGGCTTTAGGTTACTCGCACACCCGTGGTGTCACGGGTTTTACCCGGGGGATGGGCAATGGGAAGTAGCCCGTTGAGATGCCAGACTGCCACTGCCTCATGTCGTTGGGTGCAGTCACAATATTAATATACACATATACGTTTTCTGTGTTTTAGATAACAATTTTTAGAAGAATATATGTGACTCTTTTATTTAAATGTGTCTGACGCACCGTTGGTTCTATCCTGCTCACAACGTCCCGTTCTAAATGCGTAGGTTCAGAAATTATTATTATTATTATTATTATTATTATTATTATTATTATTATTATTATTATTATTATTATTATTATTATTATTATTATTTGAATGAAAGGTTGGTTTGCGACGCATATAAAACAATTATTGTTATTTCAATTCAGAAAACTGTTTGTCGAAATTGGCAAGAACTAAATGACTGTAGCTCTGAAATCGACAACTATAATGGTTTCAATGACAGCGGCGCTCAGGTGTGCCACACACAACGGACCCTCACGTACGCAAGCAATAAAATGTCTCTCGTGTACAGCTGTGTCGAACACAGAAATGTGAAAGTGTCGCTAAAGATAAAAATCACCTCACGCCTTTGGATGTGGCTCCATCTATGGGCCTTGCATACAGTCAACCAGGGGTCTCGAGAGCACAGCTGCGCTCTTGCACCAATCGAAGTGTTTTCTAAATACCTCAATGTCAAAAGGACAGAGCCTTCAAAGAGTCACTGACACACAGATGTGTCGCCCTCTTAGCCATCAATATGTCTCTTAAAGACAGGTGGTACTTACACATTTATCAAGATTCCGAGAAAGGCGGCTTTTACATGCTCGAAGACGCTTGTGGATCACAAAGGCAGAATATCATTATATACACAGAATCGAAGGACAGTTCCGCTCGAGGCAAAAGTGTCAGCAGTTTGTAGGGTGTTTCGCTTGAAGCAAAAACCTATTAGTATGTTAAGGAAGGGGCTTCGAAGCATTGACTATAGGCTTAAGGACAGCCACGTTTCAGATACAGGACCATTAAGTAGATTTGAAGACTATTCTGCTTAAGACGCGGCTTTAAGGAAAACACAGCTGAAGACTTGTAACGGTCAATAGGTTTATGTGCAACCGTGTGATACAGCAGTGCTAGCCGATGTAAAGGCAGGTTTACTAGTGTCATGGGGATGTGCTAACCTGTGTTGAAACTGGTATATTTATGACAAGGAACTAACCAGTATAAGGACAGACTTATTTATGACACAGAACGGTTAACCGATTTTTCTCTGTCTGCCAGAGTATTTTGTAAGAAGTGAGTGGGCCTCCCCAGATATACATTTACATAAATGATGTCCCTGAAAGACGAATAAATGTATTCAATCAGTCTTAAACTACTGAAATCAAAGGGAATTGCACTTTTTACACTCAGATATCTTAGCAAACATAATATTATTTTTTGAAGCAGGCTACATGTTACCCCCCCCCATACGTGCACTGAGAAAGATGCCAAAATGGTGTATATATATATATATATATGTATATATATATATATATATATATATGTATATGTGTGTGTGTGTGTGTGTGTGTGTGTGTGTGTGTGTGTGTGTGTGTGTGTGTGTGTGTGTGTGTGTGTGTGTGTCTATTTCCAAGGATCAAAATTGTCATTTTTTCTAATCCATAATATTGTTTGTGGGCTGATAATATCATTTGGTTGAAGCTAATATTTTGTATTACACGCGCTTATTTCCTGCCTGTATCCGCATTTTGATTCTGTTTCCATTTCGCCTTTACATTTAAATTATATTCAAGTTGTCATGGTGAACCACCTCCTGTTGTTATTCCTATAGCCGTCAGGTGCATCGTTCATAAGGCACACAATTATCTATTAGCATTTATATGCTATACATTTCTGTACATATAAACACATATTGAAACTGGAACTGCTCTTGTAATAAACAGTCTCACTGCGCGATTAGATGTAAGAGTCAGTGTGAGAATATATGAACGTGGAGACTGCGTGCAAGCGAGTCATATTCAGTGTAAAAAGGTTTTGTTTACGACAAACTCGGTGCACTAAGGTCGTGCTGAGGGCACATAAGGTCCTTTTTTTGGTATAA
This sequence comes from Hermodice carunculata, assembly GCA_964020975.1. Taxonomy (NCBI): domain Eukaryota; kingdom Metazoa; phylum Annelida; class Polychaeta; order Eunicida; family Amphinomidae; genus Hermodice; species Hermodice carunculata. The sequence goes on along the minus strand of OZ026618.1, from coordinate 68,831,845 downwards.
GTTAGTCATGCTTTAGTGTTCAATGGGAGGTCTAAGATTAAATGTGTGTGTGTTCGTTTTGTTTTGTTTGCGTTTTTTTCTTTTTTCTTTTTTTTTTTTTTTGTTTGTTTGTTTTTGTTTTGTTTTTTTTCTTGTTTTTGCTTTTTTTTTGTTGTGTGTGTGTGTCTGTTTTTTTTTGGGGGGGGGGCGGTTGCGGTGTTTTTGGTTTTTGTTTTTTGTGTTTTGGTCATAGTATTTTCTTTTTGGTGAGTCTCCATTTTGTTGTTCACTATAATTGAAATTAATGTTCCATTTTACATGCTCTGCGGTATTGAAGTCCTCCTCACATATCCAAATAAAAGTAAGGGATACGTCGGTCAATGCTTGATTTCTTAAGTTACATCAACGTTTCTGCATCATCTTGGTATTTGTGTTACGATGAACAATTTAACAGGTAAACTCTGTCATCCTCAGACCAGCTAAAATCGGTTGGTTATTAAATGCCGTTTGCGTCAAGCTTTTTACTAATTTTAAAAGTAATAGGAAACAATTGGAATGAGATTGTATATGATACGGATCAAAATAAAATATTATGGGCCAGCAGCATTTTTGGCATACATTGGCTGTTCAACGCGCAACCCACGCCAACTGAGCTGTTAACCCAGTCACAAACTCTTTCTCAACTCAAGGGGTATAAGTGCTTATGTCCCAAAATACAATCTAACGATTGATTAGGAAAGGAAAAACAACGAAAGCAACATATGTGGTGTAGACTACAAAGCACTCTTAATGAATACAAAGCGAAATATGTGGGTGACAATTAAGGGAGGCAGCCAACCAGATGTACCTGTGTGGGAACACAGACAATCCAATAAGGTCTGGCAAAATCACGAGAATACGACATGGCGTATCATATGATTCAATTTATTTTCAGTTTTAAAGCAATAATCAGATATTATGTCGGTTCAGATTTTATCAATAATTGGTCTCAGACGACTGTCATTTAAATGCAGCGGATCACGTGGTTGTGACTGCATATATGCTCTTTGATCTGAATGTATGTCACGTTCGTTTCGCAGTCCTAACGACATAAATTTGACCTTCCATTATGAAAGTTGAACGACCCATTTACATCAAGTCGGACAAAACAAAATGAAAGAGAGGCTTACGATGAGAGTTAGCAAATCTTTACAATCTTTTGTTAGGACTTGATTGGAAAAAGGCAAAAAAAAAACAAAAACAAAAAAACACACCCCCCCCAAAACAAAAACAAAACAAAAAAAAAAACAAAAAAAAAAACAAAAAAACAAAACACCCCCCCCCCCAATTATAAGCCTAGCATGTAAGTACATTTCGTCTCAAAATGCAGAGTCGCATGTCTTTGGCATATTGGTGTACAGGATATTTGACGTTATAGTTTTTTGTCTTCTTCTTTTTTTCAATGTCAACGAATAAACATCGTTGTTATCGAAAATTTAAGTTGCAGACTAAATGGAGGCATTAAGTGTCCTATGTGATGCAACTTTGATTTCCAGTTGTGTTTTAAGTTGTTTTGTCCAATGATATTTGAGAAATTACGACCCCAGGACGGTATTGGTGGGGCACTGCGGAAAAACTGCTGATCCAATGACTTAAAGTGGCATATTGTGCCTTTGTGTCGTGTGATACTCTGATCATAGCTCAGACTCTTGTATTGCGGGGGTGCACACAGTTATGAATAATAAAAAGACGTTACATGTATGTAGCCTTGATATATGGTGTTAAATCAAACCTTTAGTGAAGCTTCTGAAAATTTCATGGTTTTTGTATCATTCATCATCTTTATCTTATCTGCGTGTGGAAAGGAGGTATGATGCGGGGTTCACTAAATATCATGCAAATATACTCGATCGTGCATTCTAAGTAGTCAATGGAGGATGTGTGTTGCGTGTGGTGCCACTGGTCCCTTATGCTGGGTATCTAGCTTTTACAAGTAGAGCTACCTGGTGGATAAACAAATACAGCCTCGCTGATTGGCTGTCACTTGTCCAGCCGAAGGACAAGTGAGTATTAAAAGTCCTGTATCCATAGTCACATGCCTCTACGTCCAGCAGACTGTCATTGCCTGCTGCGTCGTTTGCTTAGAGTGCTTTTTGTTATGACTAAAAAACAAAATGAAAGTTCAGTTAATAAGTATATTTTATGTTCGGAACGAGCAGGACTCAAAAAAGAATGGTTCAAAGGAGGTAGTTATGTGCGAGTGCCATATCAACACGGTCATGCAGTATAAGTACTGAGTCAGCATTTATTTCCAGAATCGGGGACTTAAATCCACCAGCATTAAGGAAATGCCGAAAATATATATTTTATGTTCGGAACGAGCGGGACTCTAACCTGCAACCTTTGACACCTGTCGCCTAGCTGAAATGGGAAAAGCACATATCCACTCGACCAAATCCCTATGTTTAACGATATTGTCTGCACATGATGATGTTAGACACAAGCTCTGTCTCAGGTTGCATTGTAGATTTTGTTCATTGAAACTAAGAACGCAATAACACCACACTTAAAATCACTATATATAAAGTATATGCGGTGAAGTGTATTCCTTGCAAATTGTGTAATCAGAACAAAAATCACGGTTTTTATCTTTTGCTCACTTTCCCAATTGCAATGGGAGCTGGATGGATTGCCCGTAGACACGCCTTCTCCAGCCAATCTACCCATTAGCTTTCTCTTGAGCAAAATAAAATCACATAATTTTAAACTTTTAATGGAACCCATTCAATTATGCAATTTGATTTTGTTCAAATTTGGAAAAAAAATGAACGACCACGCATGTATTAATACAGAAATAAAATTAAGACATGTGAGGTGCTTTGTGTAAAAGTGACCAATTAAACACGTACCCGTACTTTTGTGCGCATCAGCCCATTACAATCTTGCAAAGGATGTGTGCACACCTCGCGCAAAGGAGCTCTGAAAGTGCCGTACCGACAGAAACAACACACTCATCTATTTGCGAAAGACCGTGTATGTTGGAATCCTTCATGGCACCTTCAATTAGCCTGCAGCAACGCGAGCCAATCGTTGAGGATGACCACAAAACAGTCTTAAAGTGGGTTTTGGAGTTTACGAGAGACTCGTATTACACACGTCTGGAAGGGTTACAATGCGGAACCTGCATACTAATTTCCCGCCCAAACGCCTGACCCTGTGACTAGGCAACGGTGGCAGGCAGCCGACATAGTACAGGCATAATGACGGAAAACCAACTGTTTCATGAGCGCTTGAGGGAATGAAGAATACTTGTGCCACCCACATGTGACTACTCCCTCTTATTTCCAGCTCGTTCTTTGTTTTGCAGAATATGACTGTCTTTTTAACTATCAAAAGGTAACATTATTGGAGTGAGTCAACAACTTTCTTCCGCGTATCCCGGGCGCAAGCGCCTAGGGTATGCCAAGGAAGGCTGTTGACTATTGACATGTTATACCGGCAGTCTTCCCTAATGTTTTCATTGAAAATATTTTGAGAAATGGCAATATTTAATAAATTTAATCAAGCAGACGAGCTTGGAAATTAGTTTAAACATATTTCATTTCGTGCGAAATCGGATTGGAGAGCAAGTGTGCAACACTTATATGGGACTCCTCTCCTAGTTACAAAATAAGATTTAAAATTATACAAGATGACACTCGAAACTATGCGAACCAATTGGCTAATGAAAAGAATAAACAGGTGAAAGTGGTCAGTTATAAGTATGTAATACAAATCAAAATCTCCTAGCTTGAATGCTATAGTTAGGAACGATCGTAAATATTTTACAGTTGGTACAGTCAGAGAGGTTGGGTAGCCAAAGAGAAGCGTATCAGTCAATATGGAGGTAGATTCTTGTAAGCCAGTAAATAGCTGTGCTCTTAGAAAGGTGTAAAAAGGACAGTCACATAGGAAATGCTTCGTTGCTATAATTTTACCACAGGAACAATTAGGATTGTCAACCAGGTTGTGCCGATAAAATGATCGTTCAAGGAGGTAGACTGCGCACGCAAACGGGCATGAAGAATTTGCCCGCGCCTCGCACCATGGGAGTTGTATCTAGGAATTTTAACGAATGTACTGTTGAGTTTTTTCTTGAAAGATGCTACTGTTGGTTTTGATTTTTTTGTCAGTATCCAAAAAGTTCCAAAGTTGAATGGTATAGGGAAAGAAAGAGTCATGTCACAGTTTTGTTCTAAATGGGAAAAGAGGAATGTCATTTTCGTTCCGAAGATTATGCCCAGATGATTAACTTGGGGTATGCGGGAATTTAGGTAGGCTGGCGCTATCCCATGAACTATTTTGTACATGTACACAAGCTTGTGTTTTTCTCTGCGACAATACAGAGGCTCCCATCGTGTATCTTTATAAAGAAGTGTGTTTGGAGCATTAAGGCTCGCTCCGGACACTACCTCTCGCGCCTGCGAGCTGGACTCGCTCTAAGCGGGCATATTGCTACTCATTGCAGTTGTGCCATAGGACATCTGCATGTTCCATTAAAGGTCCTGTATATACAAACTACAGTTTTTCAAGTACCCTTCTATTTAAGATGTACATCAGTTTTCTCAAGCAGTCTACAAGCTTCATTGCAGAGGAATAAATGGAATCTATGTGATCATGCCAAGTACCTTTGCTATTTAATGTGACTCCAAGATGTCTGTGACTATCTAGCTCTTTGACTTTTTTGACCCTTCAGATAAACAGGGAAATTGAATCTACTAATGTGCAGGAGTCCAGTTTTGTACTCGTTTAATTGTATAAACCATTGATTTGCCCAGCGTGAAATTGCCCCCTAAACACCGTTTAGTGTCATAGAAGCAATATCTGCGTCATCTTTGTCACTGATTAGGAATAAGGACGTGTCATCTGCAAACATGCGGGCATTGGATTCGATTATTCAAGCAAGGTCATTTACTTAAATTAAAAATAAGAGGGGGCCTAATGTTGACCCTTGTGGGACTTCTGCACCTAGATTTGCCCAACTTGACGATTGTCCATTTGTAATAACCCTCTGCTTTCTATTTGACAAATAGCTATTAAACCAGTCATGTAGATTTCCACTTATACCAATGCAATTTGTTTTAACTTGTGTAACAGACCACCATGTCATACTCGGTCAAATGCCCTGCTCAAGTCTAGAAATACGAATTTAACCTCTTTACCTTCATCCATAGCTTCACAAATAATATCGTAAACTTCCAACAGCTGACATACGGATGAATCATCGGGGCGATAAGCTGATTGTCAGCGGTGCAGTATGTCATTATAAATGAGATAATTATAAGTAGCATTGAAGACACACTTTTCAAACACTTTTCCGACACAGCTTAACAGTGAAATCGGTCTGTAGTTTTCTTTCAGTTGCTTTGAATTCTTTTTGAAAATGAGTGTAACGTTGGCATATTTCCATTTTTAAGGAAACAGATAGTCGTTTAAAGATTGGTTGAATATCATACACAGAGGTAAGTCAATTGATTTGTCAGGTTTTTTTTTGTTGTTTTTTTTTTTTCAATTTGCAACTGATTTCATCGAGACCACTCGGTGTCAAGAGACATCAATATGTCATGGACATCAAGTCTACTTACAATGATTTCAGATATGCGAGACTCTTGGAAATTAACGGTCGCAGTAGACGAATTTTGACTGGGAAAGTGTTGAAACATTCAACTGTACCCATGTACGTTGTCAGTTTTGCAAGAGGGACATATTTTACAACGTTTGTTCTGACCACATATACATGTACGGACACTTCCTTGTTTAATACTAGGGAACAAAGCAATCCAGGAGTTAGTGTAAATGCCGCACATTTATTCATGAACTGACTTATGGGTTCTCGGGAAGCGTTTGTAGACTTGGACACTGTCTGTGCGTGGAGAAACTTTCCGAACTCTTTGCGATATACATGAACAAATAACGCTGATGACATGTCACGACCACCGTCATGAGTGTTCGCATTTTCTGACGAGTCCATTACGGTGAAAGGATATGGTAACAAATACCATTAGATACGAGTACATAACGAGAAGTCACTCTTTGAATTAACTGCAGCTCTGTCGTCTGTATTATACATGGCATGTCCGCGTGCAGAATAACCTCTCACGGGCTTTTGCAATTGACCAGAGCTTCCATTATATTGGATGATTGAATTTACCAATCCCGGTGTTTGCTGCAAAGAACCGCTCCCACCTAATCGCTACAATGATGAAACTTGCACATAAATTCGCTAAATTGATGAAGAGAAATAGCCAGTGAATGCCAAAATACACTTTTTGCACACACTCCATAAGACGCTTCGGGCTTTAGCATGTAGTAATTAAGGCAGGAAAGAAGCAGACGACATTTGCAGAGACCTTTTTACTCCGTGCGCTCATGAAAGCAACCAGACCAAGTGGACCCAAGGAGAAATTGAATACATCGAGCATCTGAAAATGATGCAGCTGTAAGGCTATTTTCTTTGGCATTTACATTTGTCAAAACTGAAGAGGTGCATTTGGAAACATTCATTCGAGGAAAAAGTAAAACGACCTGTCATTTAGTGTGGTTGCGTTCTGTGAACAGCTGCAGATTAAGCAAATGGTGTAAAAGGTGCTCTAGCCTTTACCTGGTGCTGATTTAAAGCCTGAAGCTCTACCTGACACTAGCCAATTTTTACACTTGCGCACATCTGTTATTTGTACGCATACGCATGCGTAACATGGCATAGGCACCAATTGGCCCGTGTCAGAAACTTGGCTTCTAGAAATAACACAAACATGTCAATAGGAGGCATTCATATGTTCCTGAGGACCTTTGTTGCTCCTTATCAGAAAGAAAATGGACAGGAAGGAGAAAAAATCCGCGTGTTAAGCTGGGCAAAATGTGTGTCCTTAATGAAACCAGATATCTGAGAAAGAAAAAATGCTTCAAAAAAGTCATTCACTTGGTTTCAATATAGTATATGAAGGATCCTTAAAATGTTAAGAAATTTATTTTGTAAAGGAGAAAAAGTGTTAGTTGTAGGTTTTGAACTGACATAATTGTTGCAAGTGCCTTCATCATGGTTGAGGCATAGTTCTGGTTACTGGACAAGAGCACGTCAGCCGGGGGGGGGAGAGAGAGAGAGAGAGAGAGAGAGAGAGAGAGAGAGAGAGAGAGAGAGAGAGAGAGAGAGAGAGAGAGAGAGAGAGAGAGAGAGAGAGAGAGAGAGAGAGAGAGAGAGAGAGAGAGAGAGAGAGAGAGAGAGAGAGAGAGAGAGAGAGAGAGAGAGAGAGAGAGAGAGAGAGAGAGAGAGAGAGAGAGAGAGAGAGAGAGCTATCAGAAACGATCTTCTTACAGTATGGTAAAAGATGAGACTTTTATGTAATTTATGCAAATATTTCCTTGATTTTGTTGAATAGAAAATTCACAAAACTAATTTAAACACAACTATCCCCAGCGACCAAAGGAAAGTGTTGCACGAGTCGTATGAAAGTTACATATAGAACTTCCAAATGCGTTGTCAAAAGCAAATAGAGCCTACAGTACCGCTTAGAATGGTTATCTTAACGTAAAGGCTTGTACTGCTACTTCCTCGGAACATTTGTTTTTCGCAAAAGTTCAGTTCCATATTATTTTCTATAGAGTCACATTAATTAGCATGCCAAAGCAGCTTTAGTAGTCAGGGCATGTTTTCATGTGAAAAATAAGTAATTGAACAGGAAAAGCTATCAAGGAATTAATTACGGTTTGTCTACTTGATTTGCACATAAACACCACATGTAAATTTTTGTGTTGAGTCTGGTTGCATTTTGGCATTGAGATAAGCTGTACCTACTAAAAGAGAAAGCTGCACTTCGGTCACATGTCGTGATCTGTATACAATCAGGCTATGCAGCCAACGGAGAGGTCATGTGACTTCCTGCTAAAGTCTGAGCTTTATTGACAACTGTCTGAACTTAAAGTCAAATTCTACGAGGGTGATTTCCTGCTTGTGGCATATTTGCCTATTTGCTTTGCCAGCAACTGTTCAGTCAGATGATTACTTGCTTATTCTTGCATGAGTTGAGTGACATCTGATCAAATGCTGCATCTCTCTCTCTTCCTGTCTCTCTCTCTCTCACTCCCTCTGTCTGTCTGTCTGTCTCTCTCTCTCTCTCTCTCTCTCACACACACTCTCTCTCTCTCTCGCCCTGTCTCTGTCTCTGTCTTTCTCTCTCTCTGTCTCCCTGTCTCTCTCTTTCTCTCTCTTTCTCTCTCTCTCTCTCTCTCATTCATTGTCATAAGTCTTTTAGAGACTCTTTCATTGCTAATTTTAGCAAAAGTTATTTTACTCTGAATAATTATTGTCTTAACTATACCAGATTCATAATCTTTCCAAACCGATAAAGTGACCTGTCTTTCAAGTATAAGCATGCCTGCAGTGCCATCCGGGTACCTTTCCTCAGAGCGCCAGGTTAGCATAAAAGCGCGACCAGGAATGTTGTTAACATTGAAATTGTCGATCGGTATTGAAATATCTTAGTCAACATTTTAAATAGTAAAATCTTGACGTGAAAAAAGCTGAAGCGATCCGGTGGATCCATCAAAGGTCGATTCTTAAATGCAGTGATGTCACGAAATGACAAGCGACCAGAAGTGGCGAAAACCTTTCTCAAATCATTTTGATAAAAAAAGAATTGAGATTGTAGCTAGAAAATGAATGCAAAGTACAACAACCTCTGGAATTTACGTTGACGTCAAATGGTGCGCAGTGCGGCTGGTGATGCGCAGGTTGTGACATAATTGAATTATTACGTTGCTGCGGGTAAACACAGCTTGCCGCTTTTGTTTTGTTTGACGTCAGAAGTTTTATGAATGTTTTCCAAAGCCCATGTAAAGTTTAAAATAGACTCAAGGGCGCCGGAACATGAAATAAAGATCACCTGTTTTTTTCAATTAGCATCAGTTTTTTTGACAACCCATGTGCACAAAATATTGTATATCTTCAGGGAATTATTCTCTATGTAGCTGCATTTCTAAGAGTATTCCGTCCAGTTTGTGAGTGTAAAACACATCCTTGATATGTTAACAAATTTCGCTGATATCCCAAGAATGCTTACTACTGACAAAGGTCAAATCTGAATTTTTCTCTGTGTGTACACAGATCAGAGTCTTCATCTTAATAACTTTTTTCCCCATAACTAAGGCGTAGCAAAAATGCTTTCCAATAAAGCCGGGAAAATGTTACATTCTTCGGCAAATTACGTGATAGGTTCCAACAGGCATTTCTAAATGCTAGCACAGTTTTTAGCTGTTCAGATTCCATACAAGACTGACGAGCATATCTTGATTTACAGCCTCTTTGTACGTCAAAACTAGTACAAAGGCCGAGTAGCATTGGTGCAAAACACACGCTAAAATAATTTAGTTTTGGGCAGACCCTCTATGTAATATCTGTGTCTAAGGCAGTGACTTTTTTGCAGTCTCTCATTGGCAATGGATCCAATGGTCGAGTTCCTCTGGATTGACATGACGATTCTAGAGTCATAGTCTTTTGTAAACCTACCTTTCATTCAGTTACCAGTTGCAGAAACCGCGAAACAGCATCAGAATGGGCCAAGTCAACAACTTTCTTTGGCGCTCATTACATTCAAAAGGCGCCGAGGAAAGCTTTTGACCCAGTAAAAAGTTAGCACTGAAAGGGTTTGAAAGGATAATAGGCAGATTCTCTGCTTGTCCCATTTGTGTGTCTAGTCTAAATGCATTCGGTGGAAAGAAGATAAGGCTGTGCAATAGTGGTTTTACCAAGAGTCAAAATGCGGAGCTTGGTCTGTTTCTGGAGCAAACAATGGGCGTGGTCTGCTCCAGTCCTCACATCTGACCTGTACTGTCTGTGCATTTTATTCTAAACCGATGCCTCTTGTTGAGGCGATTAAGCATCGATGTGTCTTTTCAGGTCATTTGGTCCTTGCCATTACGTAATAAGAAACTGATCATGTCACTAGTCTAGATTGTTGCAGTATTTAAGATATCATTCAGCAGTTAAGTAGAACTAAATTTTTATGCGCGGTGTAATAAACCGGGTGTGAACAGATCCGAGGTCATCAATAAACATGTTGACGCTAGTCCATAATATACTTCTAATAAAGTTATGTGGTAGTAAGTCTGGCTTACCGTCTGTAAAAGGCTGCCTGGAATTTTTTTAAGTCTGTTCAATACATTACGGCAGGACGGTAAGCTGACATGGCCTCAGTATATTAAATTACTTCACAAAAGTAATCCAATTAGGGTTGTTCTTCCATATACTAATTTCAATTTCTCCACGTATTGACACGGGGACCTTGTTGGACTGAGCCTTTATCCAATGGGTCGGGTTTCCTATTAAATTGTCTAAACGGCCAGTCAGGTAAATATTTGTGAAATATGCGAACAGGTCCAGCATTTAGGATGTATGGGACACAGTCAATAAACATTATTATGAGTAAACAATTTGTCCAGACGGTGGGATCCACATTCACTTGTCAGCAACGTCCAGTATTTACGCATGTGTGACTGGACAACTAAATTTCGTACTGTGCAGGGCTTCCCCCACATCCAGCTAATATCGTCCCGCCACAATGGCCGGCACTGAGTGTGTCCATTGTGTGTCGTCTGCTTTATTATTTTCTTCTAATCTATCTTTACAAGATGTTTGAATGAGACGAAGCCCAAGAATTTCTAATCATCTCCGGCCTTCCTTGGTGTCACCGACCGCTGCGATTAAACACTTTGCCGTACACGGTAAAGTTGTTCACTACAGATGAAAGTGGAAGGTCCCGCATTTCAACCAGATGTAAATGAATGCTCCCTTGGTACGCCAGCTGGACCAATAGAACACATCGACTCAAATACACAGATAACCCACAGCTGTATGTACATTGTGGTCATTTCCCAGCTGCCACGTATCACACATACACAGCAGACTAGAAAATACTTACAAGCAGACCATACGACTTGCAAAAATAAACAAAACATATATCGGAGACACGTGGTTACTCCTATCTGCCTGTAGTGTTCTAACTGGTTAGCTGGAAGCCATAACAACACCAGCAGGATAAACGTATAACTTTTGTCCTAAATTGACCGATGGCTAGCACTATATCTTGCAGTGGACCCAACTTCGACACTATCCGAATTAAAGTATTATATTTTTTTGTTTCGCTGCTTTTTTAATACTTCACGATGGTCTCAGTCGTGATTCTTCACCAAGGAGGACAATGCGAACCCAAGGTTTTATGTGTCATATGTACATCTACTGTGTGTATGTTAAATAATCATGCAAGGCTGGCTACACTAAAAAGAAAGCGTTTATTTTGTTGTGTTTTTCTGGGTCGCTTTTTGTTTGTTTGTTTGTTTTTTTTTTGTTTTTTTGTTTTTTTTTTTTTTTTGTTTTCTGTTTTTGTTTTTTTTGTTTTTGTTTTTGTTTGTTTTGTTTTGTTTTTGTTTTTGTTTTTGTTTTTTTTTTGTTTTTTTTTTTTGCTATTGTTTTTGTTTCTGTTTCCCCCCCCTTTTAAGGCGGGGGGGGGGGTCTTATCACATATGTCTAATATTTCCCATAAGTATTCTTGCTATTAGACAGGTTCTATATGAGTAACCATCACATACCAAGATGGGTTCATTCGGGCTCTTCTAGTAGGCCGTCCACAGTATGTCATTTCCTCGGCGTCTTCTAAGTTCTTGCCTTTACTTTCAGTACCTTTCTTTTACATACCAGAAATAACCCCTTTGTGTAGTTTCGCCGTTTATATGACTAAGGAGGGTAGAGAGGGCTCTACCCTCCTTGATACAACATATAGTCAAATTAGAATGGCTGTGTTTAGGTATAAATTGAGCTGCAAAAGCTTCGAGAAACATCTTTTATGTGTGTATGTATTCCATTTTGAACGCAAATGCACACACAATAGACCTGTTCATACCGCCTAATGCGGACGAATCCCAAGGTGTCAACCTTTGGTAGTATTTCCGATGCCCATGGATGGTGAGGCCACAAGGGCCTGCACCAGGTCACAGACCCTGGGTCCTCCGTCAACCTTTTTGGGGGTTGTGCCGATGGCCAGAGGTCAGAGTGTTGGACTTTAGATCTAGCTGGGCGATGGTGACAAAGGTCAAGAGTTCAAAATTCTACAGGAAGCTGACAAAAAAATTCTGATGTTTTAAATTATTGTATGCACATGGTATATGCGATATACACATTAGAAATGCCATGCCTGAAAATATATCTGTCAACGGAGCTGTAATAAATTTTATCTGTTTGGCTGTTATTTTCACTTAATTAACCACTACAAATCTGTGAGCTATTGTTCCATCTCGTCAAAACAGACCAAAAATATACGATGCAATACTGACCTATGCCGAATGAGTTTCCCTAAGTAAAACCAGTGCAAGCGTAATTAGCAATAGGCCCATCTCGGCATTAGTATGACTCCCAGACGGGATCAGAACCAATTAGGCAGATAAGACGACAATTGTGACAGGATTAATGTCGACGTAAACTGATAGTTTTGTGGGTTAAAAACTTCAAGATAGGCCATTTTAACGTTACTCAAAAATCTTTGCTCCGGAAATGTGGCTCGAAGTGAATCTATCACTGAAGTAGCAGGTCTACTTGAAAGGTATATCCTGTGCATTGTACTATTTTAGCTGAAATGTGAGGGAAGGCGCCCTCGCACCCTCGAAAAAAGGAAAGGAAAAAAAGGAAAATAGGAAAATCGGTGAAATTTGATGCTAGGTGACACGGTTCTTGGCCTCCACATAAATAAATTAAAAAAAACAAAAAAACAAACAAACACAAAAACAACCCCCCCCCCAAAAAAAAACAAACAAACAAACACAAAAACACACCCCCCCCCCCAAAAAAAAAACAAACAAACAAACAAAAAAACAAAAAAAACAAAAAAAAAAAAAAAACGAAAAAACAAAAAAACCAAGAACAAAAAAGAAAAAGGTAGCTCCCTGATTTTCAGCAGAAAGTTGGCACTGCTTGAGCGATAATTGGAAGCCTCTAAAGTCTGGTGCCCATACGTAAGTGCTTGTGAGGATATAAGAGCACTGGTAAAACTCCATCAAAGCGAAAGCAAGGACTCCAATTTCATAATAGGATCAAATACAAAACGAAGGTAGCATCATGCGCATATAAACATACCAAGTCTTACTCCTTTTGACTTTTTTCAGTTTACTATTTACACGCCCTTTTGAAATATTTGGCGTCCAACCCCTGTTGGTTTCAACATATGGCTGCGGTTCTAGTAGCTTTCAAGTCGATTGCCCCCCAGCAAATACGAAAAAGTATACTGCGCCAGTAGATAAAGGTTTGGCAACTACCTGTGATGAGTCCTAATTCAAGTGGCATCACTCGACCGCAGATAGGGCTTATTACAAACAGAACCTCGTGATTGCTTGCATGTTCTGGAGTTTCTGGTATAAATCAAGCTTGATAAACGTAGATTTTATATATATATATATATATATATATATAAATTTGTGTGTGTGTGTGCGTGTGGGTTTGATTTGTGCATTTTAAAGTGTAAACAAATAAAAAAAATATTCAATTGGGGAAGCCCTTGCCCGTTATTAAAAAGAAAGAATGGATTAATGAAAGACAAACAAAAAGAAAAAAGAAAGACACAAATGTACAGCGTGCAGCACTCTCAAATGTCGTCATCGTTTTATTTATGATTTTGTTCAAAATAAGCTTTCATAGTATATTTTGAGTAGGGATCCTAAATGATACCTTCCAGAATGATTTATTGGCAACCAGCCACTTCCTTTGATCACTCAAATGGCTCAAATTAGTGACACGACCACTCTGCAAATCTTAATAAATCTTTGCAAAATGCAGGATGGCGGTAGGACTTTCACTGAGACCTGTCAAGTCTATTCTTACAAAAATTCGAACTATGATGGTGTGTGTGTGTGTGTGTGTGTGTGTGTGTGTGTGTGTGTGTGTGTGTGTGTGTGTGTGTGTGTGTGTGTGTGTGTGTGTGTGTGTGTGTGTGTGTGTAAATGCGTTCATTGCGGGTCTGAGAGCACTGACATTGAATTGGCTGGCCACTTAGCTGGTAGGCGGTCACAGCAGGGCACGCCAGGTATGCAAACAACCTCTTTCAGTATCGTTTCCTTGTGGCATCTTGTCGTTTCCCACTCGGGGAAAGTTTGAATCGGCAAAAATTTAATAGGGCAAGGGTCTCCTAAATGCAAATCTGAAGCCAAGGAATATTGATGACTTGAGCTACACCTTTCTTGATATGCGTCCTTGTAATTTTACCAAAATATTTTGAAACGAACTCAAAGGCTCGGTCAATCACGGCAGCAGATGCCAATTTTAAACATGCACGCAAAAAAAATGTTGATTGCAGATGATGCGGCAGTTTTCACTTTATCAATCTGCTTTATAATGAGACCGTGGTGGCTGTTTTGGCCACATTATATTATAAATTTGTATCCAGCCCCCCCCCCCCCAAAAAAAAAACCCGTAAATCACTGTTTAAAACTATTCATCTTTGAAGAGTGTATATCGCAGTCTCACATGACGTGTCTTGTTTTAATGCTGATTGTGCTGAAGGCAGGAGCCTAAATGCACGCTTAAAATTGAAGGTAAAAATGTCGTGGCAAGAATATTAGCTTTAGGATACAACACCCCAGGAATCGCGATTAAGCTTTTCCGTAGTCTTATTATTTTTTTAATATTTTGTTGCTTGTGTGCCCTTTTATGTATCATAAGATAGGAGTTCCGAATTACAGTCTTCTGAAAAAAGTCACTTCATGCACGATACGCGTAAATTGCCTGCGACAAGAAAGAGTTCAGTTTAAACTATGTAAGTGCAGATGCAGGTGTGACTTTACGTTACAGCACCTTAAGACGCAGGTAAAACAAAAAGTTTATGCCAGTAAAGTCAAAAGTTGTCTGCGAAGCAGGCTTTCTACATCTATACATAAACATCAGAACATGAAAAACAGAGCCTGCTTCGGAAGCAAAGTCAGCAGTCCTGTCAAGATTTAAACTTTGGTCTGCATAAAAATGTCCGTGATCCAACAATAGAAAGACGACTATGTAGAAAAAAGGAAAGTAAAAAGTCTCGAATCTAGGAACTTGGCGAAACAGATTCACTGTAGGTATATACCCAAATATTTTTTAAGAGTATTTAGTCTGTTGTTGATCAGAAAGGTGCAAGGAAGAATCTTTTATATACACATTATTATGCTCACATTCCATCCATCCTTAAGATATTTCGAAAGCTTGTTAAATTCCTAAAGTAAGATACATACCAGTGAATGTTAAGGAGGACATTTTAACATATATTACCAGCAATTCTGTGGATAATTGAAATCCCCTGTCAAATACGTTTCTTTCAAAAATTGAACCACCTAGTGTCAAAGAAATTTTGTCCAAGATACATTTTTGCCAGCTTTGAAAATGATCCGACGGTGGCGGAAGTCAAGGGGGTAAGCAGACGGAGGTCGGACATTGGACGATCCCCTTTGTTCGTTTGGCCTTCATCGTACAGAACTAGGTGTGTGTATTTGTGGTGGGGTAAACAAAATTTGAGGAGGACGAAGTGCCCTTTGTCAACAAAAACATTTTCAGAGATAACTTGTATAATTTTACGCAGAAAGGTGTTTATCGCTTTAGCAAATCAGTTACTGTGTTAACTATTTTTTCTGTGTCTGTTGGTAAACAAATTACCAGGTCAATTTCTGCATGCAAGTGCAGTCACGTTATGCCAAGATTCGAAACGAAAAACTCAGTGTGAAAAACGAACTTTTATCAAGGGTAGACACAAGATATGGAGGAGCGGGGATGCATGTTAAATGACGAGATTTTGATGCAAGACCCGACCCCACCCCACCCCCACCCCAAAAAAGTGATGAAAGTCAGTATATCTAATTCTGCTTACATAGGGCTTCCTAACTACCTGTCCTTACCTGCATGCTACAAGCTCTGTAAGAGAACAGCATGCCAATTGCATCCTTTCAGTCGCCAGCGCCGGCTTGACAGCAGGGGTTTTGAGGGGGGCGTCTCTCAATACGGTGTTGCATCTAATGATTTTGCGCCAGTGTAAGGTAGAAGGGGATAAGAAAAATCAAGAAATGATGGCTAGTTCGAAGTAATAAAGGGACCTCCAGTGCGCAAGTGGAATAAATAAAATCATTCAATACACCAGTTCGAAAACCCCTTTGGCCCCTCTTAACAGGTAAACCCTGGAAAGCCAACTCTTGGCTGTAGCTGCCTATCAAGGTAATTACATCACCAGATAAGGGCTGTGCGGCCTCTCACTTGAAGATTACAGGGATAACACGCCGTGGGATGGACATCAGGAAGCCGGCTGTCCATTTTCAAGTAGACATTATATGGAATTCGATAGTTTACTTGGCAGCATCAGTTCACATACGGGTTTCAAGAAGGTATTGTATTTTGCCCTTTTCAAACATTCTGAGTGGAACGGTCCATGAGAATGTATTATGTCAAGTCAAATGAAAGGTGCTTGCAGGTCATACATAATTGTGGCTTACAAGGATCACACCACGCGCATATACTTAAGTTGCCTTCTTGATAAAGAACTGATCTTAAGAGATTTTCCTCAAAACATAACATTTCCGTACGCCCAGATAAAATTGATCTACCCTGTCACGATTCCTCAGAAAATCTGTGTCCAACAGAACTTCGAAAATCATCTCCTGATCAGGATGTAAGATTTTAAGTACTTTGAGTAACCAAGGAGGGGAGGGTACAATGGATCTGTACACTTCCACAGTTAATGGAAAATTATGGCCATTTGTAACCTAGATTTTGGGGTATTTTCATGATTTTGGTTTTATTTCTTGGAAGATGATCATTTTAAGTACCAATTTGGGGGGGGGGGGGGAGGGTGAGGGGGTGAGGAAGGTCATGAAATATAGTACCCGAAATACTAATTCAAAAATGATGATAATGTTGAACCATCCCTTGAACGAGAATTAGAATATTGGCCGACAGAGACTGACGTATTACGTTCAATATGATATATATATATAATATATATATATATATATATATATATATATATATATATATATATAAAGCTCTTTCACCAAAGCAACTTCTTCATTTCATTGAAATACAAATAATTACGATTGTTCCCTCGGCCTTGCATTCGATGTACTAATTCCAGTCTTCAATCACAAAACAGCATTTCTCTTGCCTTCGAAGCGGACCCAAGCTCCGTGTTATGTCGACTCCACTAGGTAGCAGAGATTACAAGGAACTTGGTCTGCTTTGGAGGCAAACATGTCTCTAGTAACCTACCCCTCCCCCAATTTGCCCCATCACGCAGGGCGTATTTCCATACGGAAGTGCAGCTCACGCAGAGTTGTCTGTAAACATATAGATAGTGATATCTGTATCATTTAAGGGTGTCCCTATAGGCCGTTTGTTGCATGAAAGCCAGAGATTATTTTTATTTGCGTTTTGATTTCTCCTGACTTGGCTTTATCGGGAAAGAACAGCATGGTCGAAGAATAGGCAATGTTGTATTGTACGTACAGCACATGATCTGTGTGGATATTGGATGTCTCAAGTTAGTCTTTTGCCAGCATTTCCAAGCAACAATATTTATTCGATCATGCGTGTGTTTGTTTTGTAATACAGAGGTTGAACAAAAGAAAACTTGAACAGCATGTATATTTTAAACTGTATACGTTCGGTTGCTGTTTGAAGATAAATATTGGCGTTCTTCACATGAAAATATGGTCAATATGCACCTTACAAATGTTAACAGCTTGATTCAGCCAACGAAGTATCAAGTGTATATTATAGTTTCTTTACTTTCAAAGGTTCCTCAGTTGATCAATCGATCAATGAGCCTTTGGCATAACCGTAGCTATATTCAAACACAAAAAGAAATGAAAACAGGCATGGCCAATTTGGTATTACTTCTCATTATGACGTACGTTTGTGTTTCATCTTACGCAAAGGCTGGTTGATTAGTGTCTGAAATATGAGAAACTGGCATCAGTTGAGGAAGCAGTCATATTAGTATGTACTACTTTGGTTTAGAGATGACACTGGGACTGCCTTCAAGAATATCAATTTAAAATTATGATTATGATATAGTCTTCGCCATCAACAAAGCAAATGGCAATTAGAAAAAAACGGTAAGAGGCTTGCTTGTACAAAACTGCTGTTTCAATGACAGGGAAAGTGAATGCTTGAGCTAATATTAGGTGTTAGAAGTGCAGGGTATACAACGACGAATGCATTTTAGGAGCTCATATAATGCAGATAATGGCCAATAAGTGGCAGTTAGAATATCTGAAACGTTGCTTGAAAGGCACATTTTGTCTCCCTTTTTTCAATTTCATTTTTTTTCTTGGTGTGTAGCTTAAGCCTGTGACACTTATACCACCGAAGTCCTGAAAACTTGGTTTCACACGCACGCTCTTTAATGCCACAATTAATGATAATGACTTTGAGAGATCTCAAGGGTGATATTTTGTGCGATATAAAACAATATAGCCTGATATTCAAATTCATTACACGTGCAACTTAAGCGTAAAACGTAGACACCACAGAAAATTCAAGTTCATATTCACGCAAAAATGTAAAGGAAAGTTTAGTTATTATCGACAGGCAGTTTTTGTGTTATTATTTTGTTGAACACTTGGATACATTATTTCGATGTATCGGATTGGCATGAAACAGGGGATATATCTGTCAACTAATTATGATCTATTTAATCTGTGATAGGCTGCACACATATACAAAGTATCCAATTTATAGCTGTTACCATAAAGACTGACAACTGCACGTCTTTATGTCTTCTTGAATATTTCTTGCATAGCTGATTCTCAGGCTCGATACGTTTTACTTAGGGCATTGGCTTGATAAATAGCAGAGAGTCAGTGATTCTGACATTTTTGTGGTTGGTAATATGTTTTGAGGTAGGCAAGCCTTAGCAGGACATGGTTCAATTAACGAGTCATTCTCACCCATTTGTCCCTCACCGTGAGCTGCTTCCAAAGCGCACATTATGCAGTGCCTTGTTATGTTTCTGATAAAACATGTTTCAAAATTGCCTGCACACATTTTTTTCTTAGCGTTGACACAAACGTACATAACGTTACACCAGTAAATGTAAGCAGTCACTGTAACCTTACTGATTATAGACTTATAGGCCTGTCAAGTGCGTGCCATGTGAAATGCAATATATTTCTATCTATTCCATTATCAGTCATAATTTTAAAAAATTCATGGATATATAGTGCTCAAATTTGGTACCAACGGATGTCAAAAGGACAGGGTCGGCAGTTTACAATTCATAATCAAGAATATACACACTGAGAGGCACATCAACGATGGAAAGAGGTTACATTAAATCGGCGTCTGTGTTTAAAAGCATGGCGTTGAATATATTGTGTCCACGTACGTCATTATGAACGTTAGCCTCAAAGTCACTCGAAATCTTGTGTCCAAGTCATTCTAAACATAAGCCTTGCATTCGCTTTGTTTTGTGTCTACGTTATTCTAAACCTCAGCCTCACATTCACTCGAAACATGTGTGTAAAGAGATTAACCCCCGCCCCACCCCACCCCACACAATTTGAGTACGGTGCATGCAAAATTTCATTGTTTGTACACCTAAGTGATCATATTTTAGAAAACGTTTGACCCAGAATTCAACCACACAGACGCGTATAGAAGATGTGTCATTCAGCTAAACGTGAATACTCATAGGGCTCACTTTGTGTTCGTTGCATCGCGGATATTCTGTTCACCGTACATCAATTTGCCCATGATGTAATGGTCCTACCTGGGGACGGATATATAACAACGGTTTGATAGCTTCTGTAATTGCCTTTAGACTATGGGCAGGAACTTGATGAAGACAATGCAGTGAGAAGTGCGTGCAGCTATGCTCAACTGATCCATCTCTTCACACCTTGTATGTGATACTCCCAGAGTAAGCATGCCTATGGTTATTTCGTGTCTCTACATTGTGTTGACCTTTCTCCAATGAAGGCAACCGAGAGCGATCAGTATTTATCACATGTTGTCGTCGCATCCTTTGTTAATCTGTCACACCGTCCGACATCCCATGCACGTGTCCATTTCTTTAATTTGTGTTGGATTGATCTCCTCAAAATCTCCATGTGCAACTGATTTTTTCTTTTTTTTTTAATAATGATAAATCCATTTTTACCCTTCGGCCATATGAGGCCGACGGGTATTGTCGTACCCTGCGACATCCGTCCGTCTGTCCGTCCGTCCGTCTGTCCACCGTCCCATGGTTTTACCACCATAACTTCAGAAATTTTTAATACAGGACTTTCAAATTGCACATGATATTACACATCTATATGTTCTACTTTGTGGCAAGCATAGTTGACCTTGACCTAATTCTCAAGGTCACACAGTGGTCACATGTGCTAAGCAATGTTACCGCTCTAGCTATTGAAAGCCTGCATCGAGCAATCTAAATCTTACACACAAGAAGCTTCATAAAGTGATCGAAAGGCCTATTGAAAATCAAGGTCATAGCTTTATATTTGACCTACTTCTTGAGGTCAAAGGTCAAGTGCACAATGGTGGTATTGGTATAAGAAAGGAAGTTTTTAAGTCAGTTACATGAAATTTTTACACACATATATCAGAACCAAAGAATGTGTCATGAATCAAAAGTAAGTAGATAATACACTCATATATGGCCTACTTTGTGTGCAATCATAGTTGAACTTGACGTAATTCTCAAGGTCACACAATGGTCACATGTGCTGAGCGACGTTACCACTCTAACTATTGAAAAGCGTACATCTAGCAATCTAAAGCTTACACACAAGAAGTTTCATGGAGTGATCTAGAAGCCTATTGAAAATCAAGGTCATAGCTCTTTTTGAGGTCAAAGTTCAAGTGCACAATGATGGTATTGGTATAAGTAAGGAAGTATTTAAGTCAGTGACATAAAATTTTATACACACATGTATCATAACCAAAAAATGTGTCATGAATCAAACGTAGGTCACTAGGTCAAGTATCTGGGTCACAGTGACCTATTCATTGAAATTTTGTTTACCACTATAACTTCAGAAGCTTTTGAGACAGGACTTTCAAATTGCATATGATAGTACACCACTATAAGGCTTGCTTTGTGTGCAAGCATACTTGACCTTGACCTAATTTTCAAGGTCACACACGGGTCACAAGTTTGCTCAGTGACATTGTGCATTCAGAAATCTAAAATCTCAAAACAAAAGACACTATTGCTATTTACTTACAGCAAAAGAGATTGATGGCGGCCGAAGGGTACTGCGTTCTTTGAACGGTATTTTTGCTTGTCCAGGAGGGAAAATTCTTATTGAAGGGCTTCTCCAAGTGTAATGTAATGTGTGGTCCAATCAGGAAGCTACAATTAGTAACGTGTACATGTTGCCTTTAGTAAGCATATTGTAACTTGGTGACATACCAAAGTTCAGCGGAAAGTTCTGACAGAGTTATAAAAATCTTGTATTGCTAAAACAAGCTTATTCTCATATCATTTCAACAGCACATGTAGGTAGAGCCCATGCATAGATTATTAACCCTCGTTATATCAACTATTTTTTTTTCTGTCCCTCTTTATACAGCATACCAGGAGCGTGTACTCTATGCGTGCGAAACAATCACCCTCCCCCCCCCCCAAAAAAAAAATAAAGCGTCCGTGTCACTCAGTACTACCATAACCGCGCACGCGTAGTCCTATTGCAGATGTGCGGGCATTGAGAGCATGAACTGTCGTGACCTCTCGTTCTCGAACTTCTGGAATATCTATATCTGCAGGTATCAACTGCTGCCTTGCCAGATTATTCATGTAGTCCAGGCTTTGCTTTACAACTTTTCAAGCAATGGTACGAACATATGGGCTAGCAATGTGTCTGAACCTGAGCAGATATATGGTGACTGTTAACAGTTTTCATAGCAGGCTGGTCGACAGCGATGGGTACATTCAAATAAAGCTGAAGTGATCTCTGTGCTCGTAAAGCAAGCACTTGGAGTTATGGTACCAAAAAAGTAAGGGCAGACATGATAAATATGTCGGATGGGACATAAATTTATAATAAAAGTACCCAATGATATATATAGTGGTTAATTTATAGCCTTGATGAGCATGTTGTTTTCTTGGCTTTTTACTTTCTTAGCACACAGGATGAACTTGTCAGTGCTGTTTATGTGCAATGTGAGCATAGAAAGTCGAACTTGCCCAGGGGACTTCTACAGAATAAATACTTCTCCATTAATCACAGAAAGCACCGTATTAAAATTGACATACAGAAGTTTTTGGCCGTGATTATACGTGTACTCGCATCCAAACCTCTTGCCTCCATGCGATCCGCCTATATCATTGTTGTTTCTGATGTACTTTCTCGTCGGATAAATACCCACAGCAGTAGGCAATAGTGAGATGGGGGGGGGGGAATAGGAAAACAACGAACGTTCGGGGTTGAAACATGCATTACACAATGCAGACACAATTCTTGTGACACCGGTGTCACCTTTTTCGTTGACCATAAAAGGATGAGCCGCAGCACTTTTTTTTTTTTTTTGTTTGTTTGTTTGTTCTTTTTTTTTTGTTTTTGTTTTTTTGTTTTTTTTGTTTTCTTGTTTTTTTTTTGTATCTCAGTAATCAGAATTCAAAAACATTCATTAAAAATATTCTGAGCTGTGCGAAGGTCATATCAGAGACCATGACACTTTATTCATTGATTACTATGGTAAGCTGCTTCCAATCAAAAGTGCCTTTCAAACACATTGCCAAGTCTTTTTACACATAGCAGGTCCCACAGTATGTTTCTCCCCACCCCTTCAATCCAGGAGTACTTGTCTCCCAAACAGGATCACTTTCTTAGGCCAGGCGAAATTGGTGACTTCACCATGGGTCCATTGCTTTAAAAAAAACACTATATGAAACTGAAAGTGATGCCTGTTTTGACAGTTGGGTGGCCCTCTGGATTTGCATATTGATGATTTTCTTGCTATAAAATTGTGGTACATGCAAATGTACTACAGGACAGACCTACGCTCATAGTGTAACTTTCAAATAGTAGCGCATTAAATGTCGCGCACGTATACATCGCCTGAGGACGAATGTGACACAACATTATGTGAACTGGATTACGACTTTGATGTGGTGCTTTATACTTCTTATAATAATCCCGGACGTGTTTAAGAGTGCTGATCACAAACTTTCTGTATTGTAGTAGGATAAAGCACGTATGTAGTGAAAGGTCTTTTTTATCTTTTGTATGCAACAAAAGATTTGTGTCGACAATCAAAGGGTGCTGAAGACAATGCTTTTACATGTGTAGCATATTAGGTGTAATGGATGGAATGATTCCTAAATTTGTGTGATGTGCTGTGTCTCGATTTTTTTCCTTTCATGCTGGTGGCATTCCTTTAAAAGTAGGAACATAAAAATTGCAATATATATTCATTATGTGTTCCCCTTTAGGACTCGCATATTACTGCTGCACAGCTAAACTAACGATGCATATACATGTAAGTACTTCACTCCATGTGAACAATGCATTTTGTGTTCCAGACGGGCCAAAACCCCTAAGATGTCCTCACCAGGGAAAATTAATGACCATGCTTATCAGATTAACTAGCATAAGTAAACCTTGAGGAAAAGAGCAGTGAGCCTATCTATACCCGAGTTGGCAAGTGAAGTACTCCCAGTAAGACTGGTAGAATTATTAAAGAAATGGACACGACATGCTGTTTCATCTTTTGATTAAGCGTTTTTTTGTTTTTGTTTTTCTTTCAAATGCGTTACTCTTTGCAGATGTGAAGCAACTTTTCATGATGTGAATCATGAACATGCATGGCTTCCGAAGATCGCATAACATTCAACTTGTAAGCTAAGTACCTAACACTGGTCAGAGAAACCTGCGGACCTAAGCCTAATAAATATTATCTACATTTCGGATTGAAAATTAATATCTTTTATGAAGAATAAGGGAGAGGATTGCAGCGTGCTACTCAGAACCCACCAGTGTCCATGACTGTGAGGAAAGACGATATGTTGACAATATTTCGTTAAATCGTGATGACCAATATTGGATACCTAACGTAAAAAGTGAATTTTAATTAAGATTGATCTCTCAAAACAAATAATATCAAAACAGTATCACATGGATCTAATATCATCCTGTCAGTTGATGGCGCACAGGGACATTTCCTACAGGGAGCCTTCATTGTAGGTCGTTTACAGGGACATTTCGTGCAGGGAGTCTTCATTGTACATGTAGGTCATTTCTACAAATTACCCTCTAAAGATACATTCTTGTTCTTCTTCTGCTCCTTCTTCTTTTTCTTCTTATTTTCATCATCATCTCAACCTCCTCCTTCTTCTTTTCCTTCTTGTTATTCTTCTTCTGCTTCTTCTTCAAATCGAAGCATTGAGTTTTGGTGGTCGTTCCCCAGCTGGTAACTTTTTATTACTGTGTGTCTGAGGAATGAATGAACAGATTTTGCTGAAGGTTTGGACCGTGCATCCACTGAGACCAAATTCTTTTTTTTTTTTCGAACTTGTGTTCATTCTTGGCGAGTTACAGGATGATTGAGTTGCCGTTGACTGGAACGAAACAATTATGCCCAATTTCAACTGACAAATAAAATAGCTGGATTGACATGGTATGGAAACAGGTGGCTTCGTCTGCCATCTGAAACAACTTAACCGATGTATTGGCTGCCAGCGGCTTTACCAGAGAAGTATTAAAGAGATTGACGGTCAATTCGAGATATGCTACGATTAATGCCTGTTTTTGTTTCTGAAGTATGTGACGTAAATCCAAATCAAAAACGTTAACCAAAGTGACATTTATGCTCTAACATATCCCCATGCTTGAATATCTTGCAGTATTTTGTCAAAAATCGTTTATGTGAATCAAATTTTGAATTTGATGCCGAACATGTCAAGGAAAGACGCAAGCAATTTGCTGTTTCTATTGGATGCCGTTGCGCTGGAATATGCCTAATGAACTTGTAAAATATATTGTACATTATAGTCCACATAAATTTGGCAACTGGCAGTCACTGGTTAAAATATATTTTGCTTGAAAACGTATGATGAACAGATTATAACTTGCTCAAAGGACCAAACCAGGTGTGTGGCTTTGCAAATCTGTTTCTAACATCACTCATGTACCTGTTTAATTGAAATTCTGTTGAAGTATTTGAGCCATACTCTTCCTGTGTTTTATTCATACTAATGATTGGCTTTAAAGTCAAAATTTCTTGCACGTAACTAACAGAATTTCAGGTGCTTGATCATTGACCTTACGGTCACTCATTTGCCCCTTAAAAGAATAATGCGTAAAATGGAGTAGCATGCACATAATTTATTTTCACACATCGTCATGGAAATGCAAGCTTTTCAGATACAAGTTATGAGGATTCTTGAATGTTAGTTTGCACATGATTAATAAAGAACTGTTACAAAGTCAGGATTTATTGCAAACGTTTTAACCCTTTCCGTTCTAGTCACGACTATTTAAATTATGAGGATTCTTGAACTGTATAGTTTTCACATGATTCATAGGAAAATGTAACACAGTCTGGATTTATTGCATACGTTTTAACCAAGTACCAGCAAAATCCGCTGGTTCCAGAGAAGGTCAAATGGCCCATGTCAACAGCCTTCGTTGGCGTCAAGGAAAGTTGTTGAGCCAGTCTAGAAATTAGTACTCTAATGGTTAAACATATTGTAAATGCTACCCATTACGCTTCTCTCCATTTGACTTTAAGTGTATGTTCCCCTTGGATGATCAATCAACCCACAACATTATTCATCGCCACATTATCACGTTTCTGTAGGGATTTCACGAGTATTACACGAAACACACATTTTAAGTGAAACCACTCGAAACTGAACATTTAGCGACAAAAATACGTATACTCCCAGCAGTCAGCTTCCTATAATTACACTGGATTTGGTGTCAGGTACCGAAGCGTGTAAAAGAAGCGTGATGTCTTTTTAGAATTTTTTCTACATGTATTTGTCCACAATGTACTTTCAACCTATGCAGTTTTATATAGGATAGCACACTTTTGTCAGTATCCATGACAATATTGGAGGAAAAGCCCATATAACCAGTTCGGACCATACATACATACATACATACATACATACATACATACATACATACATACACACACACACATACACACACACGCCAGCACGCACACTCATACATACATACAGACAGACATACAACTCATCAACATTGCGCTAACCCTATTTTCAGTTATTTTGCGTCTTTGTTTCTCCTTTTGTCTGTCCATTTTGTTACATGTCATGTTACCATGTTACCGTCAACTACATTCACAAAACGGCCGACCCTTGTCAGTCCATCCAATGCTTACATGCAAACGACACAGTGCAAACAATTGTGTGGTGTTGTGTGCTTTTTTACACCATCCATTGACTTTGCTGGTATGGAGGTGCAAAATATCTCATTTCTGACAAAAACTTGTATTTTTGCTGTATTTACTTTTCCTTGGTTTATAAACAATGGGCATCAGCATTGACCAATACCGAATGACCATTGGTGTCTTCTCGAACAATTATACCTCATCTCTTTTATGGTAGGTACACTTCCCTCCAGGTCCTCCTGTCGAAAACCAAATAACATACTCCAACTGCTCATTAGCTTTTCAACACATAAACACATTTCAGAGTTTTTTCCTGTGTAAAACACATTTCACTGTTCGTTTACACGTTCTTCCTGTCTTCAATCGACGTTCATGCGAACCCCGGCACCATTCATAACTCTAAGAACTACCTGAAGTTCTTTCACTCTTACGTGCCCGTAAACTTGACGAAATTCATCTCTTGGCCCATTGAAACAAGTAACTTTAGCATTATTGCTTTATCTGAAACCTGGTTAGATGAACATTACCCCGATAAGCTCCTTCTCATCGATGACTTGCAACCTCCGTATCGTACAGACCGCACAACGGGAATAGGCGGCGGGGTTCTGACATATTCACACTTCTCTTCCGTGTGCAAGACGCACGGATCTTGAAAGCCTAGATTGCGAATGCGTCTTGGATGAAAAATTCGACCCAGAGCGGGAAGGTATTATTTGGTAACTACTATCGGCCAGTCTGAAGAAATCCGTGACGCATTTCTCAGGACTTTGGCATCTTCCATTTTTTCGGCCGTTGCATGCAACCCTCGCATTTTGATAGTAACTGGCGATTTTGAATGACAGTTGCTGTGATTGGAGCTCCCAGCATGAGGACAGCGATCTAGGTTTATCTCTGGTAAACCTTGTGAATCAGTACAATATCTCTCAACGCATAGATGAACCTACTAGAACAGAGACGTGCATACAGAGGGACCAGTCACTAGGCTTGCCTCTTTGAAGCGATCACTGCCTCGGCACAGGCAAAGCTTATTTAGCCATTTACCCCACCGCGGTCGGCCAAGGGTCAATTTCACTCGACTGCGCAAGTGAAGCGTCATCTGGTCATGCGCGATAAACACAGGAAGTGACCCGGTTCGATCAGCTGTTTGTTGTATACATATTGTTGGTGCCGGCCCGATATCAAAGATGACATTTTTGGAACCGTAAACAAAATTTCTGATTTAATAAACAAAATGATCTATCGAAAATAACTATTTAGAGTAAAAATTTTGAAACACAAACTTGTTCAATGCACAGAACCCGACGTGCTGCTTTGATCGCAGCATAATCCAACTATACAAAAGCGTCACGAGCGGAGTTTTTACAGTTCATGTTTGTATGCACGTCTCTGACTAGAACAAGTGAATAATCGAATAATCTATTAGACCTTATCATACTGATTCTCCAGGTCTTGTTCTGGACTCTGGAACTCTATGAGGACAAGCCTTTTCAAAAGATCAGTATGGGACTTCAATAAAGCTAATTTTTATGACCTCCATGCTGCCCTTTCTACAGCCCCTTGGAGCATTGCTCATGATGTCTTTGCTTCTATTGACGACGCCGTATCATACTGCTGGTCTCATCTCTTTCTATCTAATGCAAATGACTTTATTCCCCTTAAGGAAGTTACCATTCGCCCTAAGGACAAAATTTAGATAACTGCAGGAATTACAAAAAAAAAAGAAGAAGAAGAAGAAGAAAAAAGAAAAAGAAAGAAAGAAAGAAAAAAATCATATTGGACGTCGTAACCGTGCATGGAAACGCTTCAAGAGAGCATCTAACAAACCCCGCTCCCATAATTACGACCATTCAGTTAAGATTGACAGGTTATACCAATTCTAAAAAAATATCGCAATAAGGTTGTAGCCATAATAAGGAAATCTCCCTCCTCATACTTTTCTAATCTGCAGCTTCGACTTGATGAAAAATACATTAATCCTAAACAAAGGTGGAGCTTTCCCAAGCCTGGACTTGGTGCAAAATTCACCAAGATGTACCGCCAATCATTGAAGATAACAAGATCGTATTATGTATCACGGAAAAGTGTGATTTTTTTAACTCGTTCTTTGAAAGCCAGTGTAAATAACATCCTGATGTTGATGCCCCACCTCTGTTCGATTTCATGTTCCGAACCGAGGCACGTTTACACAATATTACCGTTAATGAAAACAGTGTTAAGAAAGTTCTATCTTCCCTGAGACTATCCTCTGCATCAAGCCCAAATAATACAGGGACTATCCTAATGAAGAACACAGTAGATTCGATCTGTAAACCACTTACAAAGACCTATCAACTTTCTCGTAGTCTTCCCTCTTTCCCAATGCTTGGAAGAGATCCAACATATGTCCTGTCTTTAAAAAAGCCAAACAGACAGATTATAAACAATTATCGTCCTATTTCATTGCTCTGTAATGTTTCAAAGGTGTTTGAAAAACGACTAGTCTTTAATGCTCTCTGTGAATACTTGACACAAATACTCTACTCACTTTAAAAAAATGCTCGCTTTACGGCCAATGACTGTACTATCAATCAGCTTGTGTACATCCTTCAAAATATCTACAACAGTCCAAAGGAGCCAGTAAAGTGTTTCTAGATGGTTCCAAGGCGTTTGATAAGGTTTCGTATCCTGGCCTCCTTTTTAAACTTCAACAACTCGGCATTTCTGATAATCTTGTAGCATCGATTGATAATTATCTCTCAAATCGCTTCCAAGGAGTGATTATTCATGGCCAATCTTCATCATGGCTACCTGTTGAAACTGGTGTGCCCCAGGGTTCCATTTTGGGCCCGCTTCTCTTTCTGGTCTATGTGAATGACCTAGTTGACAATATTAGATGTGTCTGGCAATGTCATACTTTTGCTGATGAAAACAGTCTACTTGAAGTTGTTAATAACCTAATCGAATCTTCTAATCATCTTGTTGTAATATACTTTATTTCTTTAATGCGGTTTAGATTAATCATCTGAACATTAATCTCTCCATTATACATAACGGGGGGGGGGGGAGTTTGTGGCGTGTTATCTTTAACGCTTTTAAGTCTCTTGCTGTCATATTTTCAACCAAACTTGTTAAACGTCACCATCGACCTGTTTATCTCGGGGACTCAGAAAACCCTGCGGCTGATTCACATACTCAACTTTGGTATTAGTCTCAGTAGCAATTTATGCTGGCGTGCTCACTCTACTTGCATTAGCATCAAAGCTACTTCTGCGTAGAATTAAATATAAACTTTTTCTCAAAGCTCGGATTAAACTGTATTTAACTATGCTTCGACCAATTCTTGAATATGGCTGTGTGCTCTTTGACAACTACGATCACGACCTTTCTGATCGTATTGAATTTATACAGTTTGAAGCTGCCAAAATAGGTACAGGTGCATTATGACATACATCACGTGGCAATCTCTACGTGAACTTGGTTGGGCAACATTCACCAGCAGAAGGCAGTTCTTTAAGTTACTTCTTTACAAAAAGTATCGCAACTTAACTTCCTATCTCTCTCAACTAATTCCTCCATACATACATACATACATACATACATGCATACATGCAAATATGCATACATACATACATACATACATACATATAAACATACATACATACATACATGCATACATACATTCATACATACATACATGCATTCATACATACATGCATGCATGCATACATAAATACATTCATACATATATACATACATACATACACACATGCATACATGCATACATTCATACATATATGCATGCATGCATACATACATTCATACATACATACATACATGCATGCATGTATACATACATACATACATACATACATACATACATACATACATACATACATACATACATACATACAGCATTGAGTCACCCTTCCGATACCATAATGGTGATATTGATGGCGATAGTAGCAGTGATGATGATGCTCACAGTGATGAATATTTAAGTGATGGTAATGATAATTATATTCATGATTGTCATTATAACGTATTTTTTAAAAATCAAGTATCAATTGTCGCTACCATTTATTTATTCTTCCGTGACTTCTGTTAAACTACTGCATATTTTCTTTCGTCTTTGTGGCTATTTGCGGTAGACGACCTAGACAGTCGAGGTGTTCTTGTTGCTTGCTTTAAGTAGGTAGGTGCGGAATAGTTTGAGACAATTGTTTGGTTTGAATGATCTGTCTTGACCATTGCACCATTGGGTGCATTAGAACTGAAAGGCCCATCTCTTTGAGTTGGTCCAATTCTTGGTACATGCAAAGGAAGGCTATGATTCAAGGACCACCTCGGAGCGTAGGAACTGTAGCTTAATGCGGTTCTCCTGAGATTGTTGAACTGCATGAAATTCAAAGTACGAACAAATTGTACGCTCCCAGGATAATTTACAAACAGCATGGTTATAAAAGGAGACAGTACTCCTTGTCGTCGAACTCTTGTGTCAGAATGAATAACAAACCAGTGGATCTGCGCTTTGCGCATCATGGTTTCCTATTCCTACTCACACAAGAGCCCCGCAACTACTCGGGGTGTCGCCTTATCTTCAACTCCACCTTTATTTCGTACTTACACGTCCAGCTAGCATTAATCATTAACGTATTCCCCTACAACATGAACTTAATTAACTTAGCTGTCACTTCAATCTGACCATACGCAAAAAATCGACATGAAATCGTTGGGTTCTCACCCAAAAGTGCAGCGGTCGATGTCCATTTTTTACTTCCAAGAAACACGGAGAAGGAACTGAGGTGTACATGTTTATAAACTCTACACCCCCTCAAGATCTATTATCTTCAGTCTATCGAAGGTACACTGTGGAAAAAAACGGTGTCTAAGGACCCAAACCTGTGATCGATCGCCTCACAAATAGGTTCTGCTCTGCCATTGTTGGTTGGATGGCTGTCAGCAAAACACCCTAGTTGGCGGTAGGATGTAATATATGTTACGCTTTGCTGCATTTTGTATAGCTGTAATAGTGATGATGATAATAAAAATGATTTTGGTTATGATATATTCGCACACACGCACACGTATGGACATACAGACAAATATATAGGTACATACATGTATATACGTGCATGCAAAAGACAGGCAGTTTTATCTGTTGTTTGGACACATCATTCAAAGTGAGAGCGGCACTTTTGCAAATGCCCACTCGCTTGGTTCATGACAGGCTGGAACTTGATCTGATCGTAAAAGGTTGTTTACTAGCTCTCTCGCAAAGCAACTAAAATATATAAACAAGATCGTGTTACTCCACAATGAAAAGTGGCCCTTACCTCAGGTTACTTTTTGTGGGATTAGAAGGGATGCATACTTTGTGTAGATGGTTGTTGTGAAGGTACGAGGAGGTTCAGTTTGTGTGCAGTTCGAGGCAGAAAAAAATAAGAATGTTACGAACCTGGTTTTCTAAGAATATAACATGTCAGATGCACCATTCCGTATGGTGGCAGCACATGCTTCCTGTGTCAAAGTACGCTTTCAACCACTGCTCCACTGCGTGCGGAGACAGACACTGAGCCGGTGAGTTTGATTGTAGTACTGGTACTGAGCAGGCCCTTGCTGTTTTCAGTAGGTCGCTTTGCAGGGAATTATAAACAAACCAATGGACGTCGCTTGCATGTCGCATTTTGCGAAACATTTACTATTGGCATTCATATTTATGTTACAGGGCAGTTATGATCTTAAAATGGTATCTACTTTTTGTGACAGGTTATTATAAAAACAAAGAATGGTACTTATTGGTGTCGAAATTCTCTCAAAATTGAGAACCCTACTATAAATCGCACGCTATTGTCGAAATAAGTGTGGTCTTTATTTTATGTTTCAGGTTATTGTAGAACTGCGAGTGGTGTTTCTCAAAATAGGAGAAATAGATACGTTAAAAGAACAGTATAGTGCGGATACGTTTATACAAGCCAAATGGCGAGAACCGGCACTGGACAATAAAACTACTGAGGTAAGTGTGGCGAGACTCGTTTCTTTAGAAATGTTCATTTTAAAAAGCAGTATTATGCACTTAGTTACTTGTCAGGTAGTATTGAAGGAGCGGATATGCCTAATAACCCTCATCTGCATGTATGAATACGATG
This sequence comes from Hermodice carunculata, assembly GCA_964020975.1. NCBI lineage: Eukaryota > Metazoa > Annelida > Polychaeta > Eunicida > Amphinomidae > Hermodice > Hermodice carunculata. The sequence goes on along the minus strand of OZ026618.1, from coordinate 68,799,367 downwards.
CTAAATGCTTAAGAAGACTGTAAAACTAATTAATCAAATTGAAGCATCACCAGGCATTATACTGGATGATAAAAACATCTAAGTTCTTGAGGAAAAAGTTCAGTGGAGTCCATGGGGTATATTTGCCGCCAACAGCTACTGTAGATATGCTTATTGGTTCCAAAAAATACAATAATATGAATCTGCTAATGGCAATTGGGTTGCAGTTTTTAAGATCTCCCTTCCCTCCCCATACCCCACGTTGTCAACACTTTTGGAATGTCCCTTGCGTAGTTAAATTATACCAGCACGCTTATAGCTTATTTATCGCACACCAAGTAAGTGTGATTGCTTCCTGAATCGTGCCCAAAGTCATGTGATCAACCGAAGTCATGAATATAAATGCCCATTTATGTCTGCTCGCTGATTGTAGACGGCAGGATTTCAGAACCCGGATTAAAAGGTGATGCATGTACTTGCAACGGAAATGTCAGTCCATATTCAAATTTTACTGTGCATTTTAAAGCCCACGCATTTACTGCGAAGACCAGATAGTCACCTTGTGAGGTGACAATGCCATCTTGGAAACAACCCTGTGGATAAAATAGATTAAAGGTCGCAAGTTCATTATTTTGCCTCGATGTTACATATCATCACACTGCCGCCTGGCACATGTAAGAAGGTTTCAGATTAAATTGAGGCGGCTCTGAATCCCAACAACTAATCTTCCTAGTCAAAACATATGCTTAACGAATCACCACCATATAGGAGCGCACCACATAACAAAACTGGGAACAAGAGCTTTTAGGATGTTTGAGTGCGAACTTCGCGAGCAAATAAAAAAAAAATCTGTGCTGGCTTCACAACGCCAAAATTTTAAATAGAGTGTATTCATATATATGATTGGACTCCCAATGTAACATTATAACTATGTAAACAGCACCTTTTTAAAATTTTCATTAGCTACTATTGGGATAATTTTGGGATAATGTGCCAAAGGGAGATGTCCGTGGCGTCTGTTGCATTTTTTTTAATGGTACGCGGTTAATTTTATTATCATATCCTACCGTTCAAACTTTCAGCCTAACAGAATACGTGTGTCAGACATACAGCACCCACCCACCCCCTCCCAGGGAGTTCCGCGGGGCTTAAATGTAAAACGCAAGAGGGATTTATATAGGGCTTTGCCCTGTTTCCCAATTGTATCCTTACAGAAATAAAAATATGTTTAAACCAAATGTTATACTACGTTTTACATGCCTTTGTCAGCAGCTTTTATGTCGCTTTGCTAAGCCCCAAACAAAATAGTTTTTACCCGTAACCCTCCTTACCCATATCCCCAGCCTACAAATAGTTTATCAGTTTTCATGAAATAAAATCAACTTCTCGCATACATCGACGTATGTATATTGAAACGCCGACTATTAACTTACTTAGTATTACCAAATATACCATAGAGTGCCATTGTTCTTGCTTCACTTGCATCTTTAAACGCAAGCACTTCTAGTTCCCTCATCTACCAACCTAGCATATTTTTTTAATGTGACAAAAAAACTAAATATTAACCATGCTTTGGTTATATTGATAAAGCTTGACCATCAGATACGAGACAGAAAAGGTAGCCAGAAACAATGTTTGCTGGGCAAAGAAGCGGCTGCATGACATGCTACGCAGTACACGTAGACTTTAGAACCTGTAGGTTGGTGTTTGAATGAAAGATGTTTTTTTTCCCCGGAATTTTTTTGTCAAGTCGTGGTTGTGTAAATTTGCCAAAAGACACAGTATGTTATAACTAATAAGGAATGAGTTAAACTGGAGCTGGTAGATTTTTTTCTTTTACCACATAAATTTGTCAGTAATTATTTCCGTTCATTCAAACTGTACGTGAGACGAACTTTAATTCATTGCGGCATTCGATGCATCTTCTGGTGATGAAAAAATGTTTGACAAAATAACGCCAGACCTGGTAGTGCATGTTTACGGAAGCAAAACTACAACTGGTGCATGTCGACGGAAGCTGTTGACGTAAGGTGTATAATCCTATAAAATATCATTTTTTGGATATTGCGTGGGGTTTTCTTCCCAAGGCGTTTGGCAAAATCACTTAAATTTGCTGTCAAACAGGTTTACTCAGCTAAGTGTTTACCACACAGAATGTAACTGCTGCCCCATGCAGAAGGGAGAATAGACACGTTAAGCTGAAAGTGAAACTGGAGAATACGGAGGCTGCACATAAGGAGTAGACAACATAACAAAGTCCCACAAACTTGAGCGCAGTTTGCAGTAAACTCCATTGCGTGTTGTCGTGAGGGGGCTGTGGATTATCTTACCTAGTGATAGACTTCACAGTTATGCTTAGTCATGTGTCTGGTATTTTCGAGCATGCAGAGAGAGTAAAACATCTATACCGGCAACCAACATGTGGACTCGTAAAATATGAACCTCGTTAGCTGCAGGAATGAACCGTCACAAAAACTTGCATCTTTTGGGGATGCCTCGGACGATGTCAACGGAAATTAATAGATTTGTCTTGTTAACCCTGTAATGCGTGTGATAGGATGAGATTAACAGTTGTCCACATTATGTTGGATGTGCTCAGATCCAGAAAACGATTGGGAGGAGATGACAACTTAGGTTATATTGTCTTTAAAAAAAAAATCCGACTGTATTTTGTTGTACTTTCACTTTTCATGTAACCAATGGTTGTGACAAACCAAATTCACGAAAAACGTTTTCAATATTTATTCGGCGGTCCCTTTGACCCGTATAAGCGTCAAATGTGTTGGGGCATGTTTTTAAATAGTGCCAGTGTGAGAAAGTCCGTCTCCAACCACGTTGACTGTGTTAGCAGCCATGATCTGACAGGAAACACGATTTATGGGTCCATAGCACAGTGTGTACCAGCAATATGATTTTCTGATAAGCAGAGTTGGAACTGTACAAGATGCCTCAACAGTTCGTTCTCCCGTCTGGGAAGGGTCAAACCATTTAAGATTAATCCAGCTTGACCAATGCACACTGAGTACCTCTTTTATTTCGATGATTGCTGGCCTGATAGACGTTCCAGCAATTGAAAGACTATACTTGTCCCACTGGTGATTGAATTGTACCGCACCCCTTCGGAGATCCCATTAGTTCCACGGTGATTTGGGGCGAGGAGTGAAACAAATCTTTAAGAAAGTTCTCTCTCTCTCTCTCTCTCTCTCTCTCTCTCTCTCTCTCTCTCTCTCTCTCTCTCCTCTCTCTCTCTCTCTCTCTCTCTCTCTCTCTCTCTCTCCTCTCTCTCTCTCTCTCTCTCTCTCTCTCTCTCTCTCTCTCTCTCTCTCTCTCTCTCTCTCTCTCTTCTCTCTCTCTCTCTCTCTCTCTCTCTCTCTCTCTCTCTCTCTCTCTCCATATACATACAGCCAGTGTATATATATATAAATATATATATATATATATATATATATATATATATATATATATATATTATATATATATATATATATGTATATATATATATATTGTGGAACGCCGTTTCTTGTTTTATCAGAATTTGATCAGATAAATTCATTTTTATAAACAAATGTTTAAATGTTTGATTTGGTGAATAAATATTTAATCAGAAGACTAAACATTTAATCACATGATCAAATACAGTATATTTTTTCTTCTGGTCAAATGATTTGATGAGCAGAACAAACTTATTTAATCAGAAGATCAAATATATTTGTTGCAAGGGAACAAATAAAAATCATTTCATCACATGACTAAATGCATTTGTTCACATGACCTAACCATTTGTTATTCTGATCAAATAATATAAGGTATATCCCGATTTATTCACCTGAACAAATATATTTGTTTCCGTGATCAAATCGATTTGATCTTCTGCATAAATACAAGTTTCTCCGCTACCATATTATAATAACTCCCTCTTGTTTGAAGAGGATACATCCCAAGTTC